>JAANSO010000688.1:0-25241 GCA_036507315.1 Lepidocyrtus fimetarius
ACCGTGTTGGAATTGGACCCTCCCTTCTCAAATTTTACGTAACTACTTGAAACGTACGTTAAACCATTTATTTCCCCCTCTTTGTTATTTCCATTCCGATAGTGTACGGCGTATATTTTATAATTTTTCTTTAACAAAAAGAAATTCTTGTTTTTGGAGCTTCCAGCTAGCCAAATATGGAAATGGAATGATTTTTTTAGATGAAGCGGCGACGTGTAAGAAGAGAAGGCGAGAAAGCGTGCAATTGTAACGTTATACTTGCTACATAAGATTTCCAGATCGTTGTGTGATTTTAATAGGAAAGTCGAACAGGCTTTCCCTTTCTTTGAATGTAACAAGAACTTTCACATCCATCCACTCTGTCAATTTGAATGATTGTTTGAGTGACTGATGACAGTGCGATGATGGTTTAGGGAGTGAGATGAAGCAAAAAAATTGAAGGGAAACTGGCATTTGCTTTCTCTTCATATCTGCTTTTTAAACCTGGATTTAAAGAAAATATTGCGATTTGTTTTAATTTTATGAAAAACAAGTTTCTGCATCGTATAAAAATAATTATTTAAATACTGCAACCTGATCCATTGCAATACGTCACCTGCAGCGGTTTAGATTGAATGATTAAGCTTGGATTGTAGATCGATTCATCAAAGTTTGAGCAGACATTTTTTTCTTCTTTCTGTCAAGAGGGATGGTTTCTCCAAGTACCTGAAACTGCAAGATGCATTCACGATTGTCATCCGGCTTTCACTTTACCAAAGATAATCTAAAAACCTGCCCATTCACTTCCCCTTTTGTTTTTAAAGTTTTTTAAGAGTTTTTCTTTGTAATAGGATAAGTTATCTACTTATGGGTAAGCTAGCCAAAAAAAGTGGATTGTGTGGAGAGAAAATAGAAAAAGTTTTGAAACCTTGAACTTGAAACATATGAAGATCATAATGAAGATAACTAAAATAGTAAAATTTGAGGCCATATGGGCAAAAGAAAAAAATAAAAGTTTTACAAAATTGAGACTGGGGAAAGGGAAACCAAGAAATACCATTTTTATGTACTTTTAAAAGATAAGTTTTATGCTGGAGGAGAATATTCTTGAAGATTTCTCACGGATAGTATTCATTTTTTAGAAGACTTTAGTTCTTGTAAAACACGCTATTACTTTTAAATTTTAGCGCTTAAAGAAATGATGTTACTTTATAAAATATGTGAAATAGTGTTGGGTTTAATACGATGGGAATAAACTCACAGGTTGACTACTGTACTTAATAAAACGAGAAAAATGGAAATGAAAGTGAGGGCTGGCGTGTTTTCTCTCCCTTCCTGTTTTAGAGGAAATATATGAATGAATGTTTTACAAAAAAATTACAGTTTCAATGGTGTTGCTGGCAGTTTGAAAAGTTTCTGCAAGTGCAACGATGATGAAGGAGATGAGGGTTAGCTGATGCATTTGTAAAAGTTGATGAAGTTCTGGAATGATGCAGTTCTACAAATGTCTGGGAAAATCTTTGGAGAGTTGGAATACAAAGAGTCACCCCGTTCTTCAGTGGATGTAGAGGAACGTGAGGAGAATCCGCAATTTGAAAACTCTCAAAGAAATGATTCATATTATCTACATGCAAGGGAAACAAAAGTAAAAGGAAGGGAAAGGATGGAGAGGATGGCCCGAAGAGGGTATTCATTAAATACATATTTCTCCTTTGGCACATCTTGCAATCACGCTAAGCTCAAAATGCTTTTAATGTTATGTAAGCTTTATAAGTTTCTGAATGAAAATTCTACTAAAAGTGCATAGGATTAACGAATGAGATTAATTACTTTAAAAATTCACAATTTTTTCAGTAAAACATTGCTTTTTAATGGGAAATTATAATGATCTTTTTTGTAACGAGAATGACTTTTTTTGGAAATCGTCAAAGTGTGAAGAAAATAATCAGAGCTTGGAGACACATCGTACCAGTTTCCTTTGATTTTGTAATACGCTTCTCATCAAACCCTTTTGTTTTGGGAATTGCTCCCCAAGTAACACATTAAAAAAACAAGCATAGACTGGAGTTTTTCCCCTGTATTCATTTATGTCTCCATTTTTCTCCCTGCCACCACCACCACCGCCGCCATTCATCCGTTTTTCCACTTTCCAGACAAAAGTGGAACTTGTGAAACAATACAAAGTGCATTATTCTTTTAGGGAAACCAGCAGCAATCATAGGCATTTCCATTACAGATTTTAATCTCTAAAATACCTTTGAATAGAGGAATTGAAGGATTCGGGGAAAATGTTTACAAAGGATTATTTTTACATTTACTTGCGTATAAAAATGCAAATGGCTTTATCAACAGTTCATTTAAACGGTGTATAGCTCCCGTTTTACATAAAATGCATTTGCACGTAGATTTTAAGTTTTGCAAAGCTTTTTAAAATAATTTTAAACATTTTCAGCTCTCGATTACACATTTTTAAATAAATTTAATCATTACAGAATCCAAGGCTGTATTTCAAAGAATTTTTTGACAAGGGCTCAGACAAATTTCATTCCGTGCCATTAACCATTTTATTTGCGAGAATATTACACAAAAGGGATTATAATGGGATTTCTTAATGAAGGAAAAGATGAAAACATATTTTTGATGAAGGGAAGGGTGAAGGAGAATGTTGACTGAAAAAATATCGGAGAAATGTACCGAGACGGACGATGATCATCTGAGAAGGAAGAGCTTTTCATGGTGTAATTTTTCAGAGTAATAATAACGGTTGCCGCCATCCTAGAAACCGTTTGACAGGGTGTCAGTGTCAAAATCAGGAAGATATTTTTGTGTGGGATGTGGCGTGTGGCAGGGTAGGAAGTTTCATTCATGACAGAAACCGAAAGAGAATTGAAAGTCAAAGAGCTCATCCCACGTAGTTTATGAATATGCAAGGTTTTCTCAATGACACAATCACGCTAGGGGAAAGCATTTTGTACAAGGCTGTGTGATAGTGATAGGCCCACTTGGTAATTATATTCCTTTTATTTTTATCAACCCGCACAGAAAATATGAAATGCAAGGAATTAGATTAAAGAGGTAAAGAATGTATTCATACAATCATACAATATGATGTAATTTATATGAAGTCAGGCTTTGAAAGGGGACAAATTCTGAATGCAGACAAATTGCTGAAAATATGAATTGTTATTACACAGTATGAAATATTAGAATTCTGTATGATGCTAATATTAATGTAAACTTTGCTATAACAAACTTGAGTAGAAATGATACGTTTAAATGCAATAATAGGCTATCGTAATAGCAATACTACTTGTTCGCTATAAAGAATGTCCACTATATCGGAGTTTCTCCTTTATATTGTTTGGTATGATATTATGATGAAATGAAAAAGGAAAACATTTTTATGAGTGTCCTTTCCCTCCCGTACAAGGAATATGCAAGGTAAGGGAGGAGCTGCATTGGGATAAAAAACGACAATAAAAACTCATTCAACTGAAGCTCGTTGTATTGAAGCATTTAATGCTCTTAAGAGGGATATTACATTTATTACTATTGCTGCCAAACATTTCCTTGTGATTTGCATGAAGATCGTAATAAAAGCAGGAAATAATGCAAGTAAAAAAACTTTGGTATTATATGCAAGCCTGAAAATAGATAGGAAAAAGTGACTTGGGATTCCTCAGCTAATGTTTGGAAACATTTCATGCATAAATTAAAGTACAGAAGAGAGGCGGACGGGAAAAAGGGTTTACACTTGCAACAGACTTTTTATTCTGTTCAATTGCAATGTTTGCGTTTACAAACCCATATTTCACGAAAAGACGTGAATTTTAGATGAAAACATATTTTACGCATTGATCACAACTTTAACTTAATTTTTACAAGTTTATTCTTTGTCAATTGTTCGCAAATGTTTTAATTGTTTAGCAGAAATAAGAATAATGAAAGATTGGCTAATTTTAGGCAAAGACGGGGAAAATAAAGCTTTTTGAAGTTTTTCGATGAATTAACAAACGCTAAACCAATTTTAAAGTTCTGAAAGAACAAACCACGTTTTTATCGTTTGGGTTTGCCCGGTACGCACGAGACATGAAAAAATGCAGAAAATTTTAATGAATATTTATGAAGACCTGAAGGCAAAAGATGAGACCTTGCTTTCTTCCATTTTTTGCATTATACGACAAAGAATTCTACATGATTTATTTACTTAACTGGAAAAAGTTTTTACAAGAAATTAACTTATGTAATTTACTGGAGACAAAGCTTGTTACAACTTTAACATAATTATAACAAAAGGGAGAGTAAATTTACTATTCCAATGGAGAAATCGTCGCAGTATGCTTTAAATAAAGGCAAATTTATTCCTTTATTAATTAATTGCATTATCAATTCATTTAGTTTGTTTATTACCTTAAATTTTAACTTTATTATGTTTATTTACTGAAATAGTTAAAATTATCAACTCAGTAAGAATATTCCAAACTTTGCCGTCATTTCCACTCTGAAATTTTGTAACTTCTCGCAAATATTCTTAACTCAGAGATTTTGGATTTAAAGACTAGAAAATACTTGAATCCAGCCATTTTCTGAAATTTTATGGCGTAACAAACTTCACAAGTCAACGGAAAGCACACTTGAGCAAATAAAGATAAAAATATTTTTTACTTTCTGATTCTAGACTGTAGAAAGTTTTTATGTTGAAAAACTCTTCAAAGTGACCTCCCACATGACTTTCATCTCTCTAGGATAAAAGTTTTGAGTTTTGTTAAGTAAATCTAATTCATAATCGTACATGGGCATTTTGTAGTTAAAATATATGAACTGGTTAGATTTTTTTATATTGAATTCTCAAATTATCTACTTTGTAGTAGTAGCCATTTCATATGCTAATTTATAATTATTAACCCGTATTTACAATGCATTTACCAAAACAGTTAACTTTTACGTCAATTGCTTGTCATTTGGACAAATATCTGAGTTAAAAGCTAGTTTTATACACAGTTCAGTAATTGGATCATAGAGAAACTCGTGTGAGTTCGCCATTAAACATTCATGCAATTAAATTTTACAACGGGTTCATTGAACATACAGATTCTACAAAATCAGATTGTGGATTGGACAAGCAATTAAATAACAATTTTGGCAAAGTTTATACAGGAAATGGAATTTGTTTCCTCCAATGTACAAGTTAATGTTTACACAACAGTTTAAAAGCTTGACTAGGAATCCAAATCAGAGGGAAAGACGAATGACAGAGGTTGACAAGAATGAATGAAGGTTTGAAATATAAATGTGGTAACTTTTTTGCAAGTTTCATTAATAAAATTTCATTCTTCACTTGCTCATTTGCCAAAATGTCCACCCGAAATTCCCTCCAACCAGGATTGCTTCTGTGGAGTCATTTTTAACTTGACATTAAATTGCAGTCTGGAGGAGAAAGGAAAAGTAATGATGATGATGACAGAAAGAAAGACTTTAGTTTGGGCATACCTCTACACTTCATTGTAGTCGTATTTCTCTTCCTCCCTGGGTAAATAAAGGAATCGTACAAAAGAATTCCTAGGAATCCTAAGATGGTCCTTTTTAAAGGGATTCACAGTCCGACGATTGTAGAACTTAATATTGCATTTTTCCATCTTTTCATCAGGGAACTTGTGCCTTCTAATCAAACACTACAGAGTGTTCTACAGAAATCTTTTGCGTAAGCTCAGGTCATTCATTTTCGGCTCACAAACAAGCTTTATTCCGAAAAAAGCGAGTAATTCCAACAAGGCAATCAATCATATGACCACTCGACACTTTGGACCACACAGACCAAGCTTTCTCTGAAATTACGTGTTATTTTCTCTTTTTATCCAATTGGGAAATGCATTTCGCTCCAACTGCTGAACTGTACCTTTTCCTACCTTTTGTTAGTTTATATAAAAGCTATTTTATCATTCGCGTGTGAATTACTCAAGGACAAGGCTTTATCCAAACACTTGGCTAGAATTCTAGCTAGTGCAACAATGGAAGAGACGCTTGCTTTTAATGCTATTCATGCGTATTCTTATGTTCAATACCAACTTTGTGGAATTTAATTTTTCTCTTAAAAGCAACGCATTTCTACGTTTTTATTCATCCGTGAAAACTCGCGACATTCTCGCACCAGCTACAATACTTATGTAACGCGCTTTAATCGCTTTAGCAAGGATTTTACTTTGTTTGACATAACGAACTAAACAATTTATGTAGTCTTGTCTTTTAAAATTAAAATAAGAAAAGTATTCAATTATCCTTAGAGAAAGCCATGCATGTTCTTGCTGGAGAAAGCTTGTCCTTAAGTGGACTAACTTTTAAAGCTCGGGTATGTATTCCAACGTATTAAACTCTGATTGGACTAGTAAAAGTTCGGGGATTTCAGCTTAGCCCATGCATAAAATTCTCATTCGTCACTCCAGTGATTAGATTAGAGCTTTTACTAGAATTCTTTTTGTACAACTTTGTGAAAGTATGAAAGGACTCTGTCTGTGGTACTTTCAGAGTCAAAGACGCTGACGTTGTTGATCTCGTATGTAGACTTAATCAAAACCGCGTAAGAATTACGTCCTCACTGGAATCGCTTTATGCAAATTATTTTCACCAAATAACAAACCCGCAAAATCTGCTGATTGTAGGAAAAAAAGACAAAAATGAGAATCAGAGATTCACTCTTTTTAATAAAATCCTTGCGGTTTTCTACGACTTTTTGATTTAAAAACCGTCTATATTTACCTTTAAGCAATACCAATGTATAAATAAATACAAAAAATACGATTTATCTTCTGAATTTTAAGGTGTATGGAATTAATCAACGTACAAATTTGTATTTGTGAACGCTTCAACTACTCCTGATTCATAATTTATTAGAACACGTGGCTTACAAAATAAACTCCATCCGTCATAAAATTGCATTGAACACCCAAGTTTCCTTCCTTTTCAGAGCGCGTGCCATTATTTATCAAAACACGATATAAAAGGCGCATTTTCAATTTTGAATGTAGATTTTTAACTCTCATAGAGCAAATGGAATAATGAGCCAGGAGCATTATCAAACAAGATATAAAAATCTAGTCAACCTGTCGTATTCAATTGGTTTCCTGCGTAGTTTCCTACCGTCTTTATTGTTATTTTCTCTCGCTTTCTTTATTTTAAGAAAAATAGAGACCGGAAAAACCTTGCCTTGTTTGATTTATCTCAAAAGTAATGCAATATAACGAAAAAAATGAAAAAGCTTTTTTATTCCATTATCCATTTTTTCCTGTCATACTTCGTTTTACAAGTTTATTTTATAAATTTTCAATAAAAATGAGGCATTAGCGCAGTCGAGTATTAAATTTTTAGCGAGTATGGAAAGTAGATCACTCCCGAGTTTCGTAGAATTTCGTAGCGTTTACCCAATCATATCCATCAAGTAAAAGCTCAAACTTGTTTCCTTTATTTTGTTAATCAGGAAAATTAGCAATCAAGCAGGAATTGGATAAGACTTGTAAAAGCCATTTTCTTAGCTTTCTTCCATTTTGTTCGAGGAAAAGTTAGTCTTGTTTAATTTTCTTTTGTTACAAGCCAGTCTCGTAACGGGAGTAGACAGGAGAAAGCGGGTGATGTTGAGAAAATCTATATTAGCCCAGGATATTCAACTATGGGAAAAGCTCATGGGAATAGCGTCATGTTGTCAAGAAATGTAAACATTCTTAAAGCTTCTTTTGTTCGAATACAATAGAACGGTAGCAGGTGAGAATATCATATGCATTAAGCTTGATTTTTATCCACTTTTAGAATTCTAGAATTGATGATTAGGATGACACTTGACAAAGAAAAGATTGCATTTACGGTTGAGTAGTATTTATTTAATTGTGAATTTTACATCTCTGAATAAAAACTGTTTATGAGTTGTTCTACCGTAACAGTTAGTTTTCAAGTGAAATCTGTCACAAAATCCAGGTATACAAATTCCAACATGCTTTTTCTTGCCTGGAGTTGGAATTTTATTTACGAGTGGATACGAAAAGAGCTTTTGTAAAATAAAGAATGGGACTGCGTGGATTTAAGTATTCCCGTATCCAATTTAAATCTATCTTGAAAAAAATTGTAATAACTACAGACATGTACTTTGTGTCGTATAAAACAGGGAAGATTCGTTCACGATTTGTCAATATTAACATCGACATCATGCTTTTGTCACTAGTTATTGTGTTATATTTTTGTGCGTGCTCAGCAAACACAAAACGGGGAAGGGGTCAAGCGGAATTTCATACGTGATGTTCATACAAGTTATCATAGGAATGATGCAAGAGAATAAGCTGTTTGTAAGTTATTTTGAAGTCAAAGAAGACAGCAACTGTTTTAGAAATTGTTCTCTTTGCAAGGTCGTGTAACAAGGAGATCGTGCCGACACGCAGTGTAGAAGATAGGGCAACTCAAGAGATAGTTGAAATAACTGCTGAGGGTTGAGAAGGTATAAATATTTTATTGTTCTTTTGATTGCATATTTTGCCGGAGTATAAAACAGTTTTTATCTAGTCCCCTATGCACATTTTCCCGGAGACTGCTATTCCACTGGATTTGATAGATGTTAACTATTTTCCAGTTGAGAATGAAACGAAATAGTGAAAGGTGGGTTCGAGGAAAATGTGGTAAATACCAATGGGGGAAGATGTGGATGGGCTTCGTTGGCTCGTATTCGATATTGTAGATATTTTGAGAGACGGTGAAATTTGATTTGTGAAACCCCAAAAGAGCTTTTGACGGTTTTTATGGGGATAGAAAAGAAGATGAAATTCTATCAGCTTTCTAATAAAAGAATACTGCTTAGCAAACACTTTATCAAGACTGTTTTCACTTTGAAACTTTACAGGGGGAAATAATGATTATCGTAAATATTATCTGGTGATAAATTTAAAGTAATTTATTGAAGAGGAAAATCAATCGCTTGTCGTTAACTATATAATAGGAATAGAAACGTAGTTAAAATTTAATTTTAATGGGGTTTTTTTCTTTTAATTTCAGATTTTCTCGCCATTACAATCACCACTCCAAATGGGATGAAAGTTAAATCCTTTTTGACTTTTGAAGGTAATCTTACGTCACTTTTACCAGTTTTTATTAGTTTTTAATGAACAAATCCTAATCCCTGTGTGAATTTAGTAATGATTTGATTTACCTCAAACTTAACTGTTTTACGGCCGGGATTTAGTAAATCGATCTACAGTATAAATCCAGGGTCAAATTACCAACGTATGCAACCTGTGTGACGTGTATTTAATACGTCTCATAAAAATATCTTTGACAGGATGAGGCTTGACGTTAGAATATTTGCTACCTTAATAGAGCTCATTTCCGGTATTCATGTGGGGAAAGTCAGCAAGTCATTCATCCATAGCACGAGCCTTGCTCTGCAGTAGGCTTGAGTACACATCATTCCTAAACAAACTGAATGAAGAAAGTGCTTTGCAAGCAGAATGGGGGGTATATAAAGAAGATCGTTATCTAAGAAGAAAAGGCACTTTACTAAATTGCCCAATTATATATCATACATGTGTGCTTCCAACAAGAAAACCTTCTCAAATACACATCCTGTTGGGTTTCTCAATCCGGCGTACAAAACGAGTAAGACTTCCTAACCACCTGAGAGAAATCAAGGAAAGGGAAAATTGGTTGTGCCAATTTAACTATAAGACAGGCCATTATCTCTAAAACCTAGAGTTTTCCATCTTCTCGCTTTTATGCAGAAATTTATCGGTTTTCCAATAGAGAGAAAGAGTGAAAAATCAAGAGAAAGTTGATTCGCTTATGACAAGAAATCGGATGTGTGCTGTGCATACATAAAACCTAGCTCACGAGCCATCTTTTCATTAATTACTGTCATTTTACGTGATCATCATTATTTTTTCATTGGCATTCACTCCCAAAGGAAGTTTTTTACGACTTTTCCCTTTGGAGGTGGTTCATTAGAGAAAATACTGGAATCCCATGTAAATTCATAAAGAGTAAAAGTTAAGCCTCTCATTTACATTGAAATCACAAGGTACATAGTGCAGTGCAGTGCAGGCTCCAATTACTTGAAATATTACAGTATTAAATGAAAAAGTGTTTTATTTAAAGAAAGCAAACAATTCCCTTTGCATATTAATCAACTTACATAACGGCAAGTAACGGTTTCTTGTACGGTTTGGCTTGTTTTAAAAAATTCTTTACGCAGTAAAACCTACGATGATTTATTAATCTTAAAGCCCATTACATAAGACATCAACTCTGACATTCTTTATCCTATTTAGCTTGTCAGAAATAATAAGAAAGTGCGTACTTGCATAATACCTTTAAAATAATGGAGGGTAACCACCTTACAAAAGGTAAAATACCTGCGTAAAAAAGCTGTAAATTTGTGGTTTTTCTTAAACATGCCCAACTCACAAAAGGAGTGTCTCCATGAATTATTTTTATCTCCGGGTTTCCTCTGTGACAAGTAGACACTTGGCCAGGCAAAAAGGAGTTTGTGGGAGGGAAGGAGGGGAAGGCGAAGTTGGGCGGATGTAATAAAAAATCTTAGGTAATTTTTTTACCAAGACATGTAAAATTGGCATGTGAGATGATGTTTAACAAGAAAAGTCTGCGTAATTTGTACTTTAAAGCAATTTTCTTTATTGCTTGCTTTCAATTACCAAAATCCGTAAATAAATGAGTAAGAAAGGTATTTACGGTAAATACCTCTGTAAATTACTTTTATTACTCTTTTTAAATAGTAAACATTCTTTAAAATGAAATGTAAACAGTTTTCCACTTTCTTATTAAATTTAAAACATGATTTTCAATCGGGAAACATAAAGTCCAACTACAGGAAAATGTAATGGTAGCGCCCTATGGAGATGGCCGCACTGCGGAAGTATTTTTTTACAGAATGGGCTTTTGACCTTTTTACTACATATTTATGACCAAAGGAATGATTGCAAAGAACTACAGTATTTTACATAAAAAGACATTAGTCTCGCCACCTGATATAAAAGAAGGATTGATGGCGCTTGCAAAAATACTTTATTTAAATGCAAGAATAAACCGTAAAATCGTGACCGTGATTTAAATAATGTGTGTGGCAAGCTGAAAAAATTAAACTTTATCGTAGGTACAAAGCCACAGAAGATAAGAAAGTTTTAAAGTTAGAATATCACCTTTTTAATGCATATTTTGTAGGAAATTTCTATTTGTAAGGATTTTCTTTGCAATATCCATCATTTCCAATAATTTTCTTATGCGCAAAAACTAAGACATTTGCACGTTCTCGAATATGTTTATACGTAGAGTTTTGTCGGTTCTTATCACGCTATAACCATAGGTTATGGTAATTGCACATTACAAAGTCACATCAGCATCTGCAGGGTGAATAATATCATGAGCGGGAGTGAAAGTATAAAGCTAGTTTGCAGAGAAAGTTTGGCAAAGTCATTTCTAGCTGTATTTTATACAAAGGACAGAGTTATCGTGTCCTAGGCTGAATATCTAACCGCATATCACAGAGTCCTACCACACTGTGCGTAACGGATGGATAGCGGACCCTTACAACTTACAACAGTCAGTGGACCACCATCTTTTTCACATCTTTTATCAGTGTCATTCTGGTAAAGGCTTGCTCATGAAGTGGAATACAAGGTTGAATGATCTTTGTACCATATATCCTTAGACTTAATATTTTAATTTGTTAATTGTTATTTACAAAGTTTAACAGTTAAAATACTTTTTTACAACCAATTCATTAAAATACAAAAGTTTTATCAAAACAGTTCTTTTAGTAAAATTTAATCAATAGTTTGAGTATTGGAGCCATAATACAATATTTTACTAAAAGTTACAAGAGCAACTTGTGCAAATAAAATATGACCGGGAATAAATTACTTTCGCTACAGAGTTTTTGAACAAATATGAAAGTTTGAACGTCATATTGCATATTATTTGGCTGGTTTCCCACCAGCTCTGAAGGATTTTTCTTTCTAAGAAGACGTAATCTTATAGGCAATCCAATTGGATAAGAAAATAAGATAAGAAAAAATGTACCCGATGGCAAATACCGAAACAGATGCAATATCCTTAGCAGAAACATTAATACCAATCATATTTCTTTAAACAAGTTATTGAGTAGAGAAGAAAAGGTTCGTCAGAAATCTTAAGTGCACTTTGTATATTTCCTATACTAACGTCGTACCGCTTTATTTCGTAAACTTTCACCCGAACAGTAATTTCTAGACTAGGCACAATTCCAGAGATTGCTTTAGGTAAACATTCAAAGAACAAACGGGTTTAATTCCAGAGTTTTTTTTCCTTGTCCTAAAAACTACTTTAAGCACGAATAAAACATTTTTCTGACAAGACACACTGCACGAACAATGGAAAAGGTCCTTCACGTTTCTATTTTATACCGTTTGCAAGAGACATTTTACTATGCAGGTATTTAAGGTGTGGTGGAAGAAAGAAATTTCTTGTGTTATCTTGTGAGATGCACGTCATACATAAGCATATTCCCATTCGTATCCTTAAGAAAATATCCTTTTGACCTGACATCCAGCTTAATTTAAGAAGGAATGTGCTTAAACTTGTAGAATATAAAATCTTGGAAAAACTTGGCTCAGAGAACACTTTACGTAGGATTTTCTTCAATTACTTCAAGTTTTTGCCAAAAACCGTTGCTTACTTTTATTTAGCAAAATAAACACTGGGCGTGTTTGCTAAAAAGGAAAACACAGGTACATGGGTTTTAATACTGGGAAAGTTTTTAAGGTACATTTTTCTCTATTTTTCTTTAGTAATTGTGCTATTTTCTAGCGAAAAAGCAACCTCAGAAAATGGTTTTGACCAACCAACACTGAATGAAAATATTACCCTCAAATTAAGTATTTTTAGCCTATTTACTAAACTGAGGTTACTTTTGCCACACCCGAATTTTGTGAGAGCACGCAAAGGTGAATTGTCTGGGAAATGGATAAAATGAGCTAAACCCAGAGTGCTTTAATGTTTCCCAATCTGACGATTCAAGAAAGAAGACAAAATAAGTCCACGGATAGAGATAAGCTGATGAGCAGTGTTTAAGGAAGGAACAGGGAAGTGCTTAACATCAGCTACTTTCTTTAATGGTTGAGTAAAAAGGGAGATAAAATCTAATTTAAAATTTTGAAGTACTTGATGCGCAAAACAGTATTTTTTAATAGACAGAATTTCAATTTGGAAATTACGCAACATATCCTTTTTCTGTGCATTCAAGGACAACTTTTTAAACTGTCAGGTTCATTTCCTGCATAAGATGACGTAATTAACTGCTTCCTTTGCAAATTTGGCAGAGTTTCAGCAAGCTGGAATTCCTGCTGAATTTAAAACATTGAAGGTATACTGCTCACGCTCGTTTTTGGAAAAAATCCTTCTAAATGAGTTTCATCCAAATTATTTTTGCTCTTTTCATCTTGTCAGTTTCCGTTCGTTACACACGATGAATGACTGTCTCCTATTATTTCTCCTGAGGATTAACATTTTTTAAATTAGCTACTGCTCCTAGGAAAAAACAAGCTTTAGTAAAATTAATACCTCTCAGTTACTATCCTCATCATCACTTTCTCCGTAAATTTTACTGTATTTTACTACTATGCTTATATTGTCTTTAACTCCGAAGTAATGCTTTTCAAATAACATTATATAGGGACCTGTAAAAGATTATATTTCCAAATTAATCTACAAAGTAGAAAGTATATGACGCAATAAACAATACGTAATTAAAGTTGATGCGGCTTAAACTTAATTTTTCATATCGATAAATAACTTAATTATGAAATAAAATAGAATATAAAGCCTGGAGGCATAAAATTTCACAATGGGTGATTATTTCATGGTTTTATGATGGAAAAATTGTTTGGAATTTTGGAGAAAATTTCTTCATAGAGGATGATTGCAGTTTTATTTTCCCCAAAACGGCAGTAGTTTGATTTTCACAAACCTCAAATGAAAGTTTTATGTGGGAATATAAACTAGAGTTATTATTACGTAATGTTCATACTACCTGAAAAAGTATTAAATACAGCGTATCCAAACATAACTTTTTGTTTATGCCGTTATGGAAAAGGAACAATAATTCACGGCACGTGGAGGAACAGGAGCGCTTTTGGGAGAAAATAATTCGATTAATAATAGGGAGAGGGATCAACACAAGGAGAAATGGTTTCCTCGTGAAGTTCAGCTGTGTTCCAGAGAAAGCGCTTTTATAATAACTGAGCAGTTAATGAACTTGCTTGGGAATACAAACGAGATGGATGAGCTGTCCAACCTGAAGGCATGATTTCTTGTCAGGTATACATAAAAAGAGGAAGAGAAAGTGAAACGGGAAGTATCAAAAATATAGGGGAAATGAGCTTGTATTCTTGTATTTACTTTGTCGTTGATGTGTGGAACAATGTATAATTATTTATTAAATTGTGACACAAGGGATCACATGCTCACGAAAATAATTGCGTGTTTTATGAAATAAGTGGCCTATTAAATTTACAATAACGTAGTAATTGTATGGATACGTCATGAAAATGCTTTCACTTTTTATGTAAAAATGCATTCAAAGGAATTTTTACGAAGTAAATTGTAAACCTAAAAAATAATGAAAGTCAGAGAAAGTTTTTTGTGGGAATTCGACTTTGTAAAGCTTCTTAAATCAAACCACACAATAAAAATTTAGTTCAAGACATGAAATATAGCAATCAAATAAAAAATCTTGTTGGTACAGATTACGAAAAAGTTTTTCCTTCAAATTAAAAACTTTCTAAAAAACCTCTTCCTTCAACCAGAAACCTGTGTGGTTTCCCTTTAAATGAATTTATATTAGCTTGTTGGTAACAAAAGTTTTGATCTCCGTTTCAGTGTACACAACCACAAATTTTTTACTGATTAGAGAGAGAAAGTTCATAGTTATAAGTCAAAGTTTATAACCTGGCATTATTGAAACGCACAATCAAAACTTTCAACCGATTAAATTCCCTTTCACTCCTCATGAAAATCCAATTTTATCCAAAACATACGGCAAGAGAGTTGTATTGCGTAAGTTAATGAATATGTAGTAGTGCAGGAAAATAATGAAATTGCTAGGGAAAGTTTGAATACAAGTTTCCAAGTGCAAGTCGTGATCTTATCATAATGATCTTGTTTTTATATCTAAATGCAAACTTTTTAAAGAGCTATAACAATATGAGTGAATTGGCGATAAAAATGCTGGTTTAATGACTCCGACTATTATCCTTGTAAATGCGACATGTAAAGTCAGATAAATGTTGGATTTAATGATTGGTATAGTTTTCTATTGAGCCTGTTAAGCCAACAATGAACAATCAAAAGCTGGAACAAAACGAAAGCTTGAACATATTAACTTCCTTTTTCATCTTCCGTCAGTAAACATCATTTTGTTTGCATTTTCTCCTAAAACAATACTGCGTACTTCAAAAATAGAAGGCTAAACGAGGTGGTGAAAACACAAACAAGGGACACATTCACTGTTTTCACAGAGTTGGATAAACACAATCAAACAAACATCAGCAATAACCCAAAGGCAATATGTTTGGGAGCAATGTGCACATCATTAAAACCCGTGTACAGAAGGGAAAACAAGAGAAAGGAAACTTTGTCTAGAGAGAGCACTCCAAAGTGGCTGGACTCATTACTCCAGATGATTATGACTTTTGGATAGTCTGCGTGATCTTGAAAATGTTGAAAAGAAAGCTAAAACATAGATTTAAGTTAAAAAATCTATTAATTTTGAACTGTAATGCAAATGGTCTCACCTTTATTCCTAGGATAAAAATCCAGAATCTCATCAGGTTAAAAATCCAGTTCGGTAAAAATGCAATTTATTCCTTAACGCGCACGTACGTGAATGGTATTCACTGGCAAAAGGTTTATTAACAGCTATTTCTCTCAGTATGTGGTGGATTTGGAGGAAACCAAGATCGTTTTAGGGACTACAGTGGCCATTATTGTATTGTAATATTAACAACAACACAATAATTCTCATTGAAATCACAAAAAAAACTCGTGTGCTAGCAAAAAACTTTCTTTTACAGCCGCCATTAATCTTCTTTATAACTCCCAATTACCCTATAAAACCAAATCCTCAAAGGAAGAAAAAGCTAATAAATAGGAAACGTGGAGAGGTGATGATGATGATTGTCTTATTCAATGAATTTTTTTCTAGGGTTGAACGGTGATGAAAGGTGATTGGAAATTCGTAAACATTAATTCGTAAAAAATATGTTTCGTCAAAGAGTAAAGTAAAATGTTAAGACTTTGTAAAGGAAAAGGAGCTGTAATTCAACTCTCTTTCTTTAGACAAGAAAAGACAGCTTTTTTCTTTGTAGTCTTTTATTATTTCGAATGAAATACAAGAAATACATGAAATACGTCTGAAATGCTAAAAGTAGTGAAAGTAGTAGTGTTTTCTAAGAATTTATATCTTCTTAGGAGCAGGAGCCCACGCCAAAAAGCCTTAATTTTAAGAGTCTTACAGAAAAGTAGCGTTATAAACCAGAGACATACGAGGATGGAAAGATTTTTGGACTTTTGGAAATAGGGTGATAAATATAGACATGTTTCTAGAAAAGCTTTCTAAACTACTTTCTTTAGTGGACATCTAAAATGAAATTAAGTCATGCCATTAGTGGTTTTCCTTAGTAAACGTTGCTTTGTTGGAATTAATGCTTTCCCCACCCCTATTGTCGCATTTAATACGAAAAATGTTTTTGTTAAAAGCAGTTTTAATGATACTCACCTTGAATGTATTCTTATGCAGTAACTCATTTAAGAACAATACTTTTTACAATACTTTTACTTTACCTGCTATTATGCAACGATTTCTTGACATTCGACGTGATCATCAACATCATCAAGAGAACACCAGATTGAACAAAGTGACTGTTCAATCGTGCGTGTGTATTCAACTGTTTCTCCAAAAAGGATTTTCTTTTTTATCTTCGTTTTTTCTTTGATTTCTTCCTTTTAATTGCATTTTACGACACATCCATGTCTACAGAGACTAAATAAACGGGAAGGCAGTTCCCCTCCGATTTTTACCAAGACTTTCTCGGGTTGCTAATAACGCACAATGATCCAGTCATGTTTCCACTGTTCAATATCCCGTGACTCTTTTCCTGTGCAGTATTCCACTATTTTTACTTCCGTTTTCTTATAACCCTGCACTTTGGCTCTGAGACAAAGGTGTTTGTTGTCGCAGTATTATTAAGGCTGCGTCTGTCTAAAGATGATGCAATCAAATGCAATGAAGTTTGATAAGCTATCATATATGCGATATCGATTAGTTTCCTACTGCGTAGTAAACTTTGTATTTCTTTGAGTTGTTGCCGAAGTTTTTTAAGAAAGCTTTCTTATGTATAAAACTTTTTCTAGAAAAGAAATGCAACGTCAAAATATTAGTTTTTTAAAAGATATTGTCCTTGCTTATGCATACATGGAGAGAGAAACGTGAAATCTATAAATAAAACTTTTTTCTTGATGTCGTTGTGTGCACAGCTATTTTCCCCTATTCCCCCTCCAGCCCACTTGTTTCCTGCTTGAAAGGGAAAGAAAATGTTCAAAAACTTTTCTTTGTGAGAATAAGCAGGATTTTCCCCACTTCGTTGTATTCCACACAATCATAATGTACTTTTATCCAACCAATTTCTTATTTCATTCCTTTCCCGTTTGATTATTACGGTTACCCTAAAAGAAGAAAAAAAGTAAAGAGAAATAGGATAAAAAATACTCTGCAATTCATAGAGAAAAAACGTAATAAACTTCATTTCCTTTGAAAATGATTATGATTTCAGATGAATTCCTTAATAAATATCCAATTTGCGTATAAATCAATACGTAATGCGTATTCAGTCATGTAAATTAACATATCATAAATAAATATACTACGCTATTTTCTAGAAAGCACTTTAACGAAATATTTCTTGAATTCAAAAACTCTGGATACATTTTTGATACTGTTATACTTGCGTAATATTACTTTCACAATGCAATCATCCACTTCAGCAGATTTCTTGAAGTGGTCCTTTTCTAGAAAGAGGAGGGGAGGGAAAACTGGTTTAATCCATACCTTTTTATGATCAAACACATTTTCCTCCCTCATCTTATCATTTTCTCAGGTCAATAATGAAAACAGTTTTTTCTGTTTATTATGGGGCTTTCAAGAGCAAAATGCACTCGGTCGTTGAGTCAATGCCTATTATTTAGAAATTTTCTCCCCTTTGGATTTGTGTGATCTTGTCGCGTCCCTATCTCTCTGGGAGTATATCGCATTCGCTAGAATAAACCTCGTTCAAGGGGATAACGTTTAAAAGATAAGTCAAAGTTGTTGTGGCAGTTTAATGGAACATCTTAGAAAAGATAAATAAAGAAGGAAATAATAATGAGGGCTTAGATAATAAAATTGGATTATATCTTTGATATTTTAACCAAAATGATCCAATCTTGATTGGATGATGGTCGCCAACGTGTTGTCGTCCCTTGTTAAATCTGCTTCAATCTTAAGAGGACATTCAATTCAGATGGTGCAGCCGTTTCTTTAAAACCGTTTCATACATCAGCTACAATAATTATACTAACGATATTTAATACTTGAAAGCATTTACCAGTTTACAAAGCTATTAAGCAAAATACGCAATAAAAACCCCTTTTGAGAGCTGAACCCCTAATGACTTATCTTTTATCTCTATCTGGAATAGCCTTTTGATATTAAAATTCTAGTCGTTATCTAAACGCCCGTTATTATCCGTTATTTTATGAAAGACTTTGAGTTATGCAATGCATGTGTTGTAAATAACGCTGGGTTTTTTAGTGAAAGCAGTTTCACGCATTTTACTTCCTGTATTAATAACGTATTATGCAATACAACAAAAGCTAGCACAATAGGACACCCCGTTGAGTTCGCTTGACCTGTGTTCTGCATACAAAAATAATTTTCAAGTGTTTTTTTTTCGTGGCTTTGAGGCAAGTAAACTGGCTATTGAAGGAGTTCCTTGATGAATTTAAATTACTGTTAAAAATATTTAACAAAATCTCACGTTTCCCCAAAAATAGGTATAAAAGCTGCTCATATAGGCCTATTAACTTAAGCTAACCTTTTTTAACTTTTTTGCGAAAAAGCGTAAATCCTCATAAAAATTCTATTTTTATGTGTTTACAGGGATCGAATGAAAAAGAAAGGAAGTTTCTAAAGAATCATCAAAAGTTGAAAGAATTAAGGAAAGCTCCACAGTTTTCTCCGGAAGTACATGCGGCAACTACGTTTTTCTTAAAAATGTGAGGAAGACGAGCCCCTGTAGATCAGTAAGAAAATGGAAGAAAGACTTCGCATCAAATGCTTTGTTCTACAAAAAATAACCATTACGGGATTCTTTTAAAAGAAACAAGGACGATTTAGGAAATGAAATGGCGATACAGTTTAGTTTATCTAAGGTAGTCTCCAAGAGAAGACGTTGATAGTATTATTAAACTCGGGATTTTTTTACGATTATTTTTTGCAAGCAAAAGCAGATAACTCTGCTTTGCTTGGATTGTATTAGAAGTTAGCTTAAAATCAAGATGTTTGGGATGAAACTAAAGTCGTGGATGGAAGCGCATTTAGGAAGACCTCGTAACAAAGATAAGTCCAGTCAAAAACGAAAGGAATCTTCGGGGGCATCAACAAGCCAAGCTGTTTGTGTAGTGAGCAGCTCTAATTCTAGTTCTTCCTCTACAAGCAATAGTAATACTACTATCGTAGCAGTTACATCATCGGGTGGAGAAAGTAATAACTTAAGCAACGACACTGAAAACTCAGTGTTGCCGCCAGATCACGAAAAGAATTTCTGTTCTCCTAATAGTGGTGCCGGAGTAGAGTCCGTCACCGTTTTACAAACAACCGTGGAGGAAGGAGTGAAAAATGGTGGTGGAGGTGGTGCAAAGGCAGAGCCAAATGGAGAAATAGTACAGAATAAAAATGTACATAGTTCTAGTAATTCTAGTAATATTACTACTAGACCAAGCGTAACGACTTCAGTCAGCAACAGCACCTCCATCCTCTCGGGATCTTCGTTCAGTAATAGTTTGTCCTCCCCAGACACGGGCTATTCTACTGATGGTTACTCACCGAAAAGTGTGTACCCCGCGCTTTCATTTGAAGCCACTGGAAATTCAAAATCTACTGCAAGTACCTCATCTAAATCATCTTATACTATTAGTTCACTCGCGTCTAGTGAGCTACTCGCGCAAAAACAGTCTTCTTCAGCGTTGTCTTCGTGTTCTTCTGCTGGGCTGGCTGGGGGAATAGCGTCTGTTTTGAAAGAGTTTTCACCTTCGTCCCCGGCGGCGTTAACTTCAAATGTGTTTTCTCAAAGTTGTAGCAGTGGCATTAGTACGAACGACAACTGCTTTCCCCGAGGACTTCAAGTGCATCACAATACTCCTTTTGAGAACAAAGATGTCAACGATGAGAAGCAGGTAGGTTGCTAATAATGAATGATGTCTTTCTGAGATGAACTGCTGTTGATAACAAAAACTAATCAAGATAATGTCTTTTAAAATATCCAGCAGGTAATTATGGGAAGAGATGAAGAGGTTGATGGAGGACAAAACAATGCAAGTGTTCAAGTACGTAGTCTCCAAGCACAAAAGCTTTCAACCTCTTCGAAAACAGATATTACAACGACAACATCCACTGGAGCAGGAACATTAGCAGACTCCTTGTCCTTTTCCCCTTTTGACTTTAAAAACCCTCCAAGTAAGCACAATGCAGGGAGAACGCATAGAAGGGCAGAGAGCATGGATGCGAGAACTCCAAGCCATGAAGATTACAAACCGTTGGTGGAGAATGATGAGGATAATGAAGGTGGAGGTAATCCATCACTTGTTATGACAGGACAGCCGAAAAATATCCGAACTTCTTTTGTTATCGATACTTCCGGTCACATTGTTGAGTTCAGCTCGTATAAGAACGCGTACTCAATCTGTTCACCTAGGAGGGAGCGGACCAGAATCAAAACTAATCCGTGGATTATTATAAATAATAAAATGGAAAAGGAAAGTAATGGGCAGACTAGTGATAAAGAGGTAAATCCTCAAAGCAATAGTGAAGAGGATCCCATGAAGAAAGTGGAGTTGAAGAGTTGCTCTAACTTGAACTGCAGTACAAGCACGTCTCCTCCAAGGAAAGCTGGCGTAATCCCTCTTGAAAATAGAATTTCAATGAATTCAATTGAAACAGCGGGTCGCAATGTCAATATTGAAGAAACAAATCACCACAAGGTGGATTCGAAAATTAATAAAATAGAAGAAGGGAAAGTAGTGGAAGATGGGCATTTTGTAGAAGAGTACGAGACTGGGATCATAGATCACAGTCCTTCCTCTTCAAGCCTACACTTTCGCATTTCCACATCAGCAAGTGCATCTGATTCAGGTAAAGGGACTTTGGACGAGGAGGGAACTAATAGAAATTCCACGGAATCCTCATGTCTCTTTTTAAGCGATTCTACAACAGCGGCTTCCTCCACGAGAAATTCAATCATTTCCCATGAGACCCGAAGTGGTACTCGAAGTGGAAGAAGTAGCAGCGGAGAGAGCATTTCTTCATCTCATCCGCCAGTTGACAATGAAGACACGCTTGGTCATTCCTCTCCAACGTCTTGTTCTGATCCTCTGGCACGTCAAAAAGAACAGCGTCAGCACATTCATCAGGTCAGTCCTAAGGAGGATACCATGACCGCCGATAGCATTCAGGGAGAGGGAAGTGAAGTGGGGAAGAAGGGGAAAGAAACACGGACTTTTAAAAATGCTGCAGTTGCTACAGATCTCGAAATTTCTCCTAAATTCCCTAAAAGTTCAAGTGTTAGTGTGGGTGTGGGCACCACAGGCTCTACGGGCAAAGCTGGGAAATTTCCTATCGTTATGGTTGATAAAGAAACGGACATTTTGTCAGATTGGGCCAACACTGATGAAGACGGGGATGAAGAGATGGAGACGGATCGTAATGATAATGAGACGGTGACCCCGGTACCTAGTTCTCCGGATGTTGAAGACGACCGAGCACTTTTCTCCCAGTCTACAAGCCAGAGTCATAGTAGTGCAACGGATATAGATTTTGGTGATAGTTCTGCAGCTACGCAAGCCTCTTCCACTGCAGTGTTCCCTCCGTCCTCACTTTTAAGCCAGCATCGTAAAAGAAATAATAATAGATTCCGCAGTAGTAATAATAATAAGAGTAATGATGGTGGTGAAAGTGGCAGTGGCGGTAATGGAGAAAATGGTGCAAGGTTTCATAATAACGAAGCTAATGGGTTTAGTAATGGTGGATGTGGAAACGCTATTTCCACGAGTGAAATGGTTCCAGGTAGTTACCCGAATCATTATCAACATAACATTAACATGAATTTACCGGAAACATGTTATCCCCCATCTGTTCCTATTATAAGACCTGTTCTCGCTAATATTCCAGACGCGTACAACAATGTCACTGCCAACAACACCGGAATATTTGTAAATCATGGAGGTGATCTTGTGAATCATTTTAATACTTTTCATCCACATGCAGGAACAGACTTGGCTGCAATATGTTACGCGGAAGGTGGTTCTCCGAATTTTAATTTGAGACTTGGAGGCGTTGAAGGTGACTACCCTGAAATTAAACAGAACAAAGGGATTGCCCGTGGTGCGTTGGGCTTTCTCCGGAAGATGTTTAAAAAAGGAGCTTGCTCTTCTCAAAGACATAGTCCGGATAGTATTAAAGGGAAAAAATGTAAGGGAAAGAGTGACAATAATTTGTCTAGTTTAGGTCTAGGATCTCCTCTGCTTACCATTTCTGAACCTTTGTCAAATCCCAGATATTCTGCGGTTTTAACTTCAAAAAAGCAAATGAATCCTACCCTAAACAGTTACTTTTTTACGCCAACTCCCAATTCCTTCCGGAGACGAAGTGGGGGTGGTGGAACTGGCACGGATTCATCAGATTCTAAAAGTTCTAAGAATAATCATGGAAAAACCGTCAAGACTGATATTATAAGGTTGCCACCTCAGGGCACCCTGTCTCCTCAGCAGTCTCTTTTACAGCAACAACAACGAGGGACATCTTCTTCACATTCTTCAGCAGGTTCAACTTGTTCCAGTGGGAATGGAGGAATTCCTACACAAACGTGTTCAACTTTCTTTCCAAACTTTCCCCATCAAATGTCAAGTAACGAGCAAGGAATGTGCTTGTCACAAACATCAGGAGCAGCTGTCGGAAATATCTTTAATCTCCCGAGTCAATCAAATTCCAATACAGAATTCTACCTCTGGCTCCAGTTCCATCCATTCTCTTATGTCCACGTCTACTTCAGCTGCTTCTACTGGAAATGTTATTAATAGGCCACCCAGTCAATGTAAAACGTCAATCCCTCCGAAGGAATCCGCTAGCTATTATGCAAATTCTTCTAGTCCAACTCCAAGACAATCCGGGTTCCTACTCAATAATAATGGAAATTGCAGTAATAACGGAGCACGTGGAAATAGCCGAAGCAATCCGTCGCCTCCACCTCCGCCTTTGATCTCTGCTACTTCTCCGTATTTAAATGGAGTTCCGCAATCATCTTGTAGACGTGAGCAACATTCCCATGTACAATCTCCTTCGCTTAATCGTTTAACTTCGTTTGATTCTCCGCGTTTGCCTAGCAATTCAAACGCTTCTGCAGCCGCNACGTGAGCAACATTCCCATGTACAATCTCCTTCGCTTAATCGTTTAACTTCGTTTGATTCTCCGCGTTTGCCTAGCAATTCAAACGCTTCTGCAGCCGCCGCTGCAAAAATGAATTCTCCAAGTTTTAATAACTACTCTCCGATCCATCGTCTAGTCGTGACTGGGGGAACCCATTTGATTAAGCCGAATCCTACCAACTGTCCAAATACTAATTCATCTATGGAATCTCAAATTCCTCGCTACAGTAACGGTAATAATAACAGTGGGGTGGGTAATGTTAATCCAGGTTTTACCCCAACAAGCCGGCCTCATCATCATCATACCACGTCCAGTCCATCCCCTTTAATTAATCACCGGCATTCCACCACTTCCTCTTCACCTCATCCATTTCATCCTAACGCGTCTTCATCTCAACAACCGCCACAACATCCCGGCCATTTTTTCGCTTCCCCTTCTCCCATTCTGAGGAATCCTCGCTATCAGTATATAACTTCATCAAATCAGAATTCTCCCGTATTAAATACTAGCAAACGAATGAACGCCGGTGCTCACCCCTCTTCTCATAATAATAACGGTGGTAATCCCAACGGACCTCCACCCCTCCTTACCACATTTGCACCAATTCCCTCCGCGTCTTCTTCATCAGCATCAGCCGGTGCTCACCCCTCTTCTCATAATAATAACGGTGGTAATCCCAACGGACCTACACCCCTCCTTACCACATTTGCACCAATTCCCTCCGCGTCTTCTTCATCAGCATCCGTCTTGTCTCCTCCTCGAGAAAGTCTGATTAATAACAATTCTTTTCATACAAACACAATTACTCCTGCGAATTTAAACTCAGATCCATTTAATCAAAGAACGAGCAGACAAGTAGTGTCATCCAGTTTGAGTTATAACGAATTCGAGAATTTAACCAGACAACAACAACAGCAAAGTTTTTATCAAAATAATGGCAATGAAAACTCCTTTTCTTCACACTCCCCTTTTATTCCTCAACCGCAAACACATCATCAAAATCATCTCCTTCATCAAAGTCACAAAGGGAAAATTCATCATCAGCTTCCCCATCATAATCATTATTATTCATCGCCCATAGTGAAAGGAGCGCATCCCTCCAGTCTTAAAACTTGGAATAACGTGGGTGAAAGTTGTTCAAATAATAATTTTGGGAGACAATACAAACAGCAACAAAGAATGAATCAAAATCTAAGATTTAATAGTTTTCTTGTAAGACATCGTCAACTTCCTCATGTTTACCATACACAATGGGGTCTTCAAGAAAGAATTTACGAAACGGTGGATTCTGAAGGAGAACAAACTGCCTCGGATGAAATGAGCGGTGGTGGAGGAGACTATGATCAAGATCAAGATGGAGGGAATGGAAATGAACTGGATAGATCAGAGTTATCTTTACCAGTACACAGTAGAAACTTGATGAAGCAAAGTTATAGCCACGGAGAAAACTTTGGGTTTGGAGGACAGAGTAGAGAAAATGCTTTGCAAAGCACAAATTTGATGGGATAT
>JAANSO010000689.1:0-25237 GCA_036507315.1 Lepidocyrtus fimetarius
AATTGCATTTATGTCAATTTCAAGTATATTGTCTGTACAACAAAATTTCTGGCAAAATTAATTGCACTGCACCAGAACACTTTTAGATATAAAACTGTATAAAGCAAAATATGTAGCAGCACTGTCTGTTGCTGCAGCTACTACTCTTTGGAGAAGAGGAACCGGAAACCAAACGTTTTATGTTTTTAATGTCTCTTCCTTTTTTCCTGGAATTTGGATCTTTCATTCAGTTAGAAAATCTTTAAAGTACATATATGGGAGAACAAGAAGAAGAGAAATGACTTTACTGAACTTGAAATTTCTGTGCATACTTCCAACACCCTTCCGGCATAAAAAACTGACTGTCTGCATGCCTGATTTTTGGTTATTATGGTCTGTATCCGTGAGTCATTGAACTGTGAGCTGCTGCTTGCTTTTAACTCACTCGTATTTCCCTTTCATGTAGAATATCATATGAAATTATACAATCTCTTGAGCTAAAACTTGCTTTTGCCCTTGTATAAAAAAGCTAAACCCGTGTCATGCAACTGACATAAGCTTCCTCCATTGTCGGAATAACAGCAACTACTTTCCTTTTCTTATACAACTTTAGAACTAATGTGAATGGCTCACACGGAGTGCAACTACTTTCCTTTTTTATCATGATCATCCATAAGCATGCAGTTTTATTGTTCTTTTAAAACTTCGTAACGTTTTATAAAGGAAAAATGAACAAGTTGCTTTATCCAATTCAAAACTCATCTCCAGTTGAACTATTCCGCTGGCTATACATACTCAATCTAGACTAAAACACAACAAAATACAACTTTACAAGTGATTTTAGGCTGCATAGTAGTAATAGTAAAATGACTTTTGAGTCTATAAGCGCGTTGATGATTCTACTAACAATTTATAAGAATAATGCAAAAACAAGAACTGCTGGCACTCATTGCTTTTTCATTTCAAAAGTACTTAAAATTTCGAACTGTAAATGTAGACTGGACGTAAAAGGATGTATCGTTATCACTTCTCTTTGCATTAAAAAAGTTTCAATGGGGTCAAAAAGTGCGTACAATAACGGTAAACCCAAGGAGGTGAACAATAAGATTGGACTATTTAACGCGTAACACTCATCAAATTAGAATAATGGCAACAAATGGCTTCTTATGTTTCATTTTTAAAAGTATCAAGTATTAATTAAATATAATCGAGCCACCCGTAGGATTCGTTATAGCCAGCGCAACTTTAAACTCCAATTTTAGAACCCTTTAACCTAGACTGTTTTTAAAATATTTAATTTTTCTCAAAATTTCAATTATTTAAGACAATTTAAAGGTGGAAATTTAAGTCGTTTAATGAGGTAGATGAGTAATTAAGTTAATTAGTTAATTTCTATCTGATTGCATATAACTTGTTTCATACGCACAACAACATAAGCCATGCTCCTTCGGTGAGAACAAAGATTTCATTCAAAATTTTATGCCGGGAATGTGTTGACTCCTTTCAACACAGACAAGCAGCAAAGAACATTTTACAGGATGAAATCAACGTGTCTCGTTTTACTTTCAAAGATAATTTAATTTTAACTGTTTAATTAAAAGTGGCTCAAAATTTTTGAAGTTTGGATAATCAACTGCGAAAGGGTTTAAAATTGTATAATTGCATAGTAAAATTTTGGGGAACTTTAAATAAACTGAACAGCAGGATTAGGATTTAAAGTGAAATCAGTGAAATGTATTCCCCGAGAGGAGGAGAACGGGAAGGACTTATCTGGGATCGGGGGTCAGAGGAATCAACCCGTCATTCCAGGAAACCAGTTGGATTGAAGCTTGATGTAAGCGCAGATATCCTGCCCCGAGACACTTCCCTCGGAACCAAATTATTTACCTTGGTGCCTCAGGATGCAAGATGTGTTCGAGATGTGAAGGCCTACATTTCCAATTACATTCTCAAGACGCCAACACCATTTCAGATATTTGTTGGGGAATATCGTATTCGTGAGGAGGAGAACGCTGAGATATTTTCGGTTATTAATGAGCCCTGCAGGTATAATAAATCAATTATCTTTTCTGTATTGTGGTCACAATTTTCAGAGTTTTTGTTTTACGCAACTGTTTTGAAATTAAAGACTAGTTACGGTGCCAGTGCCGCGTTCAGCACTTTCTTCTACACCAAAGGCTACAATTTCATCAAACAAAAGTGATGGTAGCGGTGGTTCCAATTCAAGTAAACGGGTAACCTTTTTTGATGGGGACTTGTCTGCTTCTCCAGTTGAAAGTTATGCTGGATTAAGAAATAATGCGGCGGGGACGGTGACTTACGGACAAGTAACTTCGCAATCCTCTCAAAGTTGTCTTGCAACATCAACTCCAANTTGTCTGCTTCTCCAGTTGAAAGTTATGCTGGATTAAGAAATAATGCGGCGGGGACGGTGACTTACGGACAAGTAACTTCGCAATCCTCTCAAAGTTGTCTTGCAACATCAACTCCAACTGTTCCAGATGTAGATGTTGCTGATCATGGCCACCAAAGGGATAATGGCCAAGACGGTTGTCTGAATAATGTAAATATAAACACCAGCCAAGAAAAAAGAAAAAAACGTCGTCGACGACGGTCGCGCCGAGGCAAAAAGTCAAAGTCAGTCTTGAAAAACAAGGAAGCTGATGAAGATACAGTTAGCAATTCGGACAATGAGTTGGAGGAGGTAAATAATGAAAAAGAAATAAATGATACGATCACAGCAGAAGCAGATGGCATTGATAATCCATTGAAACGTAAGCGAGATAGTGAATCATTTCTTGAACAACAAGATGAGCCAGATTTGAAACCACCTACTCAGAAACTCAAGAGTAATAACTTAAATCAGTCAAAAGATGATTTTAACTTTTTGACTCCAAGCATTATTACAAGGTCTTCCAGAAAGCAGTCATCTAGTAACGCTAAAACTTCCAAGGAAGGCAACTGTTCTTCTGACTCTACGTTTTACTCTCCCAGTCCCAGCTTCAGCTCTTGTTCGTCATCCTTGAATGAAAGCTCTTCGTCAGGAAAAACAAGACAGGACACGCCAATTGTTCCTAGAATAGTCAAAAATCCTCGCTACTTTGAATCGGCACGAAAAATTATCAATGATTTTGGTATGGAAGATTACTGCGCCAGAAATGGCGGGGGAGCGGATTCTAAAACTGATGCTAGCATTACCAGTGATATTCTAAACGTAAAGACTGAAACTACGCCCACTCACAATGAGGATGATTATCAGAGTCCCATTATTATTCCCATTACAAGTGTGGATGATATCATTGTAGGTGATAAATTGGCTTTTCAGGTAACTAATCGTTAATTTCAATTTGGATTACTTTATTCATTCATGCAATTAGAACATTGTTTTTAGGCTTTATAAAATATGTGCTTTTAGATGTTGGAGTTAGATGAACGTTACAATCCATGCATTTCTAACGCTAAGGAAGGAGTTGTGTTAGCCAAATCAGAAGACAATGGTTTATTGATTCGTTACACAAGTAAGCTATCGTTTTCTTAGTTACTTTTATTTGATGTAAGAGCAAATTTTTCATCAGAATAGGATGAAAAAGTTTTCAGTTACTTTTCAAACCATTCAAAACGATTTAATTACCTTACTGGTTGTCTGGTTCTCTATAGAAAACGAAGTAGTGGTCCGAACTGGAAAGTATGAATTACATGATGGAGATGAGGATGTAAAGCAAGAAGATGAAGTGGAAGTGGAGGCAACAGTGAATCTTCAATTTTCAGAATTAATCAAACCCTACCTGCTTCATCGTTCTGTGATATGAAATGAAGAACCCTTCATGAAAAAGTTTCCAAAAATTGTTTTTAGGTACCTATTTGATAACTTACTTTTACCTAAATATTATATAATTTGATTTTATGTAGGTGCGGTAGAGATTATCGGAACGTTAATTATTATTTTGGTACAGAAACCGTTATACACTAGTTCTAGTTTGTCGCCATAAACATTAGATTTTATTATCTCACTAATTGTAAACTCAAGATCTCATTTAGCTAGCTTGCTTTCAAAATTAATCAGTGGTTGAATTGAGTTATTGAGTTTGAAAAAACTCATTTATCTTCATGTAATGTGTTTTAAATGTATTCTCACTGGAATAAACAGTAAAACAACGACAACAAAAGTTATTCGGACGGCTACTTAATATAAAAATTCAAGCGAACCTTACAACATTTCAAAAATATTATCGTAGCGTAGAGTTGATGAGAAAAGCATAATAGTATAATTATTTCATATTTTAAAAGTCTGTTTTTATTGATTTCTAATCACACAAATCAAACAAAGGCATTTATTTATGGACTATGAGTACATTCATGTAATAGTGTTTTGTAATAAATAAGATAACATAGTTGTTTTTATCAAAATCGTTTGAAATCAATGGTTATGATGCAATTAGTTTCGTCACATTGCATCAATTGCTTGTTTTAACAACATTGGGGTAAGTAGATAAAGTTCATTAATACATCTTGCAAAGTAGGTAATAACAATTAAAGTAGTCTCTAAAAACTATCGTTAATAATAATATCATGCTTACAACCGTGTTGATTTCGGTAATTTTTATTTATTTCAGTGTTTTTTGTTTTCTTGGCACTTTGCACTAAATAGTATATAAAATTCAGGACTACATGATCTACATAATCGTATCGTGGTAGCAAAACAAAAATCAAACTTGTCAAGTTAATAACTAGCTTATGTGAATGTTCATTTTTCCATTCCCGTAAATGGCACTACGTTTGATTTAGGTGGTATCGATTTGGAACAGTCAAACTGTTACACTTTAATTACAAGAGACATTTCAGTATTTTTATGTATGGATGTTGATAAAATAAAAACCATTAACACGTTAGAAAAATGAATAGGTACCCATTTTTGGTATGAAAAATTAAAAATTACTAGCTGAAATTTTTAGCTGAAAAAGTCGTCGTCTGCAAAAGGATCTTGTGCTGCTGGTTGAAAAATATTAAACGAGTCAGACTTTTTCATGTTGGAATTAGCATTTGTTGCTGATCCAGTAAGGGCACTCTCGGACACACTGTCTTCGTTTGACTTTTCTTCTTCGGATCGGATAGACTCAAGTCTTTTACTACTGTAAACTGTAAAATTTCCCCTGATGCTATTTACAGAAGCCGTTGGGGGTGCATACATAGTTTCAGGACTTGATGCAATGTCTCTTTCCTCGACTATCCCCTCCACCCCAGATAGCTTTGCGGTTTGAAGTGGTTCCTCAACCTCTTCACCGTATTCTGACTCAAATTTAGTAGGAAAGAATATTTGTTGTTGATTGCGTTTTGCATCCTTTACAATTTTGTTCCCTTGATCATTGGCCAATTCTGATTCACTAGCTTCCTTACCTCCACCACCACCTTCCTTCTTAATCACTTTCACCTCACCTTCAGCATTAGCTTCAGCATTTACTGTTCCGTTTGAAGGGAAAACAAAATTGTCTTCAAATGGTGATTGTGGTTGGGTCAATTTTGTGTCGATGGTTTCAGATATTACAGGACTTGCTAGAGTGTTGCTTTCAGTTTGAGACATACTGAGTCCTTCTTCGATTTTACAGTCTGTCATTTTCTCTCCTAACGTATCCACAGGATCGGAAGGCTTATTATTGCTTTCACCACAAATGCCAAAATCATCTTCAAAACGATACTCTCGCATTTTTCCAGAAACACTGTTCCCACTTTGAGGTCTTTTACTATGATGGCCATTTCCACTAAGGGAAGGCTGTTCTGACTGAAAATATCTCCCTCCAGATTCTCTCCGTCCACTATTCGGACGGCTGGATGTGGAGTGAGGAGGTGAGCCATATCGTGAGCTACCATGTTCACTGCCATACTTGGCTGATGATGGCCGATGACCCTTTTCATTTTTTTCAACTCCACCACTTGCTGCTGTCGGCTCTGGACCGGATTCACTATCCCATGAAGGGGAATTCGTATAATAATGTCGATGCCGTTGCGGTTCTCGTTCTCTGTAATATTCATCCCTTCCACGATGCCTCCTACGATGACCCCCGTGTCTACTGTGATAATGTTCTTCCTCTCCAGAATATTCAGAGTACTCCCTTCCATCATCCAAGTCATCATCATACTTTCTTCGAGACCGTTCACCCCGATAATATCTGTCTCTGTAGTAAGGATCTGAATGTCGCGGGCTGTCTCTATTATATCTTTTCCCAGTCTGATGATGATACCCCGACCCACTGCTAGGTCTTGGCCTGTGATAATGCCTTTCAGCATACTCTCGTTCTCTGGCATACAAATCTTTCTTCCGTTGTACTCCACCTTCTTCTTCATAAGAGTTGTCAAAATCACTTTCATGGTGAGAATATCTTTCAGGTGACAGACTTGAATGACCAGAGCCAGCAGCTTGGCCTATTGGCCTGTCGCTGCGTTCACGATCTCGTCTCCTCTGACTACTTGAATAGTGATGGTGGTACTTTTGAGGATAGCGACGATGTCTTCTTCGTCCAGAAGTAGAATAATTTGAATGATACGACGCGTAAGAGCGCGTGTCTTCTTCTTCTTCCCTATCATCTTCTGGATCACCTTCTCTTTCTGAAGACCGCTTGGAAGAGCTTGGCCTAACATTGCTATTTCTTCCCTGTCTACTGGAAGTACTTTTTGAAGGCACATATTCTTCTTCAGAATCTCCACCCCTGCCATCCCTATACTTTCCACGAGTAAGTGAAGAGTAGCTATCTTTGGAGTCAGAGCGACCAAAGTTCTCTCTACTATTTCTTCGTCTTCTTTTGTCATACATTTCTCTTTCCCGTTCCCAACGATTAGAATCTTCGTCAGGATTTTCACCTCTGTGACGATTTCTTCCACCAGATTCAGAATAGTCTGAACCTCTACCCATGGAAGGTTCTTCAACACTTTTCCCGCTATGTTTTGACGAGCCTGAGCTTTGACGCTGAAACTTGCTCACAGGAGACCGAAGTAGGTCAGGTGATAAAGGTTGGTTGCCTCCTGGCGGTTGAATTCCTCCATTTTCTTTGCTTAGCTTTCTCCGCATTGGCACAGGTGGGACCTGAGGACTATTGAGTGGTTCCGCTACAGGCAAGGAATAATTTATTGCCGAAGCAGGTTGAGATGGTTTCTGGAATGGTTCAAAATCAAAGTTATCCGCATTTGATGGTAATTGTGTCGGGTTTTGCGGTTCCACAAAAGGAGAAACAGGAACAGGCCCGATTGTAGTTGATGCCAAGCCAGAAGGCGCCTTTTGTGAACTATCCCCACCTTCATCGCTATCCCAAGGGCTTGCATTTGCATCCTCACCATCTACGGCTTTCACCAAGGATGTTGTTGCGAATTGATCATCAAAGTTCGAATCAAACGTCGCCCATTCTGCAGGTTTAGTATTAAAATTAGAGGAAGGGCTGATATCTTCATCATCATCGAATGGAAACTTTCCATCATCATCCGAAAGATTTGCGTCAGTAATATCATCCATTGTGTTAGCCATTCCTGCTGAAAAACTGGCATCTCTATCCTTAGTATGGTTATTTTTGCTTTCTCCTGTGCCGTCCGCCTGTATTGTCCGCTCACTGCTTGAGTCTTTGTTAGTCAAAGTTTTATCCATGGCCCTCGACACATCTTCATCTTCCGAGTTTGTTGAAAAATCTGACATTGGTTTGTTTAAATTGCTTCCAAGACTTGCGATGATGCTAAAGCCGCTGGCATCCTCAATGCTTAATTCCCTAAAGACAGCATACTTATCGAATTCCTCTTTTTTACTATGATGATGATGATGGTGATGATGACTACTCTTTTCCCTTTCTCCAAAATCTGGAGGAGCGGAAGCTGTTGAAAAATCGTCTTCAAAGCCAAAGTTGTCATTATTTGTAATGGCACTTTCTCGACTAGATGAAGCAGTGGACACGGTCACCTCGCGCTGCTGTTGCTGCAGTTGCGAAACGCTTCCATATTGCGAAAGTTCTCGTTCCCTTTGCTCCATTTTTTGCTCAAAGTCCATAAGTGTTAACTTTTCTGCAAGCTGTTGAATTGTCAAACAAGAAAGTTTTCCGACTGGTAACTCCAGCTTTCTAGCAAGGTCCCCTAAGCTCATTGAAGAAACTTGATGCAAAGCCTGTCCCATTGTCAGTTTTTCCACTGGAGGATTCCTCCTACTGGCCACTGGAGACTTTGATTGCCCCCTCCCTACTTCCTTTCTTTGAACGGATGGTGATATCGAGGATAATGGCACTGAATAACGACTACCGACTGTTGCGTGATGGGGATGACTGTTCGATGCAGAAAGTTGAGATTTTCGTGAAGGTAGTGGCAAAGGAAGGTCGTTAGACGAATCGTTTCCACTGTTAATTTTTTGCAGCATATTTTTTCCAAATTCAGTTACAGAAGTTTTAGTATTGTTTGAAGAATTGGAGAATAAATTAAGAGGACTAGATTGCACAGAGCCAAAGTTTTGTTTCTTTGGTGGGAGAGGCGGCGGAGGTGACACAAGAGCAGGGGAGAGTTGGCTTGTAAATCCACTGCTGGATATAGTTGTCGTTTGCAAAGGACGCGGCGGGGGCTCTGGAGGAAGAACACCTGGTGTATTTCCACTTAATGAAGACATACCTGACAGATTACGAAGTCTATCAACCCCGGAAGATGGGCGAGGTACGGCTGTACTCAATGATACTGATTTTCCCAACGTATTAGTTGTATGTGGGGGTCGTGGAGGAGGAGTCAAATTTGGGAATTCTTCAGTTCCAGCACTGCTTTGAGATTCTGCTGTGAGTTTCCGTTCTCGCCCACCGGAAGAAGACGGCCGTGGCAAAGTTTTTGGACTAGACATTGCAGTAGTGGCGGTAGAGCCGGCGATTGTCATTTGCTTAAGAAGCTGAGGGGATTTCTTATGAGTAAAGCGGGAGCTGGGCGGAGTTCCAAGTATGCTGCTTGGAGGAGGCAAAAACGGAAGTTGTATACCACCACCACCACTTACAGCAGTTGTCATGTATTCCGAATTTGTGGCAGCCCCCATCCCACCAACAGAACCAATTGATGAAGTTGAAGAAAAATGCAAATTATGCAAATGAGGTGGTGGGGGTGGACTGTAATTTGGAGGAGACTCTGATCTTGAATTTTCAGAGTGCAGGCGCATTCGAATCGACGAGGATCTGGACGAAGCTGAAGTTGGTGGAGTTTTCAATGGCAAAGAATCTCCAATTTCGTTGATTGAAGGTGCTGCAAAATTTGTAGAGAATGAGTTGGGAATAGCCGCGGTATCCGTCAGTTGAAGTTTTGGAGGATGGTTTGTATTTTGTTCGACATTATTATTTGCAATGGTATTTGTGTAAAGCCCTCCAGTTACAATGGATGTTGAGTTCACAACATTATTTTCAGCAACAAGCGAAGAAGAGGAAGATGAGTTTGGGGCGGGATTTTCCCCAGACCCAAGATCTTTCAAATTTTTCTTGGGAGGTTGTCGTAAATTTTGAAAAAAGTCCTTTCGGTCGACAAATGGCCGAATGCGACCTATCCCTAGCGGATCTAATTCTGTGAAAATGTCCATTTCCGCCTTGCTTAAATCCTCCATTGGAATACCGTTACCCTCAGACTCAGGTACAAAATTCTGAAACACAAACAACAAAATATATTTGAATCCCATAGTCGACAAATGGCCGTATGCGACCTATCCCTAACGGATCTAATTCTGTGAAAATGTCCATTTCCGCCTTGCTTAAATCCTCCATTGGAATACCGTTACCCTCAGACTCAGGTACAAAATTCTGAAACACAAACAACAAAATATTTTAATCCCATTTGTAATTTTAAGCTACATTTCTTGGGCATAGAACTGGAATTGCTTAAAAAGCGTACGTCTTCAAAAGAGGCGACCCATCCATCACCGTACTTTTCCCTGTAAGCTGCTGTTATACTAGCGGTAGCATTTTCTCTTTCCAAATCAGACTTTTTGCTAACTGAAGTCTCAGCTTCAGTTTCCCCCGATGTTTTATCGATGGGCAATGGTGTTTTCTTAGAGAACTCCGAATTTGGGTAGGCAAAAGAGAACTGGCCAGAAGGACTATCAAAAGGATCATCCGAATTAAAGAATTCTCCGTCGCCTTGATATTTTGGTCCTGGAAAGGGATCAATTTGGGCAAACGGGTCAGACGTAAATGTCAATGGCGTCTCTGCGTTGGAGAAAGATGTTACGTGAGTTTGTTGATGATGAAGAGATACGGATGATGCTTCACTAATCCCAGTTTTATAACTATAACGATGAGCAGACGATGAAAAGGCAGGTGTGGAACCTGAAGCCACAGCTCCGCCATCGAATGGATCGAAAGAATCACCAAAGGGATCCCCACCAAACGTTGAAGTGGGAATTGGAGTATTATTGCTAATGGAACCTGTGGACAATTTAGGCATAGGCATTGGATTGATGGGATCGCTTGATATTGATGCTGTACTTCCACGAAATGGAGCGGAGTCAACAAGATTTGTATGAATATTATCGAGCCCTTCCTGCAAGCTGTTGAGTTCTACTTCAAGATTAAGTAAATCTACTTCGGCTGGTGCGGAAGGATTTGATGTACCTACGGAGAGGTCACATCCCTCCTACAGCTCCCGCACCCTCAATATAAGTTTCGGCAATTGAGAATTTGGTCTCAGTCTGGAAGAAAAAATGCAATAAAAATGAAATATAGAAACTATCTTACCCTGGTGCAGATTTGTTATGCAAGTTATTGTTATGTGTCTAATATACCTTTGTTGTTGGAGCCGTTTCAGCTGCTCTGGTTGCCAAAAACTTTTGTTGCATTTCTAGCTGCTGCTTGGCTCTTTCTATTTCCTTTTTCTTAAGGTCAAATACTACTATGGAAAAGATCTCGCATGGCTATCACAACTTGACTTGCAGATTTCTCTGTTTTAATCCCAAAAAATCGATGACCTGTGTCTGGAGATCCAAAGATGTAACCAAACGCACGAGCATCAGTAAGGTCTTGAGCGATAAATGAGATTTTGTGGACTTGATGATGGTAAAGGCAATCCTACGGATATAAAATTTTTGTATAATTATAGTAGACTCATGCAAATTTTATAGTTACTCCAACAAATCTTAATGTTCTTATTACATACCCCTGTCTTTTCATCTCGAATTCTTAAACCGTCAAGGGCAATGTGAATTGTAATCTTTTGTTTGTGCTCCCCAGCGGCCTTTACAGCCATTTTCAGTTCTGAAAGCGCTTCCTGGCATATTCGATCTCCTCTGGGGCCGCTAACCTCCAAAACTCCAATTAGCTTTCCTTTAAACAGAAGTCCTTCCCCCAGAAATCTTGAAGGATCTTGTTTGTCTAGAATAATCATAAAACAAACATTAAATTTTATTGAATATTTGTACTTGCAAACAATATGTATGTAACTACTCTTGATGGATTAAAATATAAATGTTAGTTTGTACTGTAGTACATTTGCATTTCAAGGGGCTTGCCCTCCTTCGCAAAGTTTGCATGGGCAGCATCGTCTGTCACTAGTTATTTGCAGAAATTCTCGATTTCGAAGGCATTTTTAAAATGAAGAGAAGGATTACTTCCTTCATAAAAATACAAAAGGCAATATTTAACTTCCTGTCACAAACCACTTTCACCACGATTGTAGATAAATTTTCTCCAAATCATTGTCCAAATTATGACATTATTGGGTTGACCTTTTCATTTGAGTATAATATCTATTGATTTCATAATCGAACATGGGATTGGCGAGTTCTTTGCTTATTCTACGCCTTCTTTAATTAATCAAACCCTTCTCCAGCTCATAAAATATTTTATAGAAGAAAGTAATTAAATAATTACATCTAACATGCCGTAAGTAGATCTAATACGCTCGACAGGCGTATAAAATGTAGGTAGCGTGATATTGCTAAATTGTAGCTTGGAATATAAAGGCACATACACATGGCCTATGCATCCTAGGATGGCCTACTTAGAATTTGGGCTCCAAACTATTTTACTTTCCTTAAGTTTAGTACAAGTAGAAAGGAATCAATGTAATTTGTGTATGTATATCATTAAATAATAGCACAATTTACTAAAATCCCTATATTGATCAAGAAGAGGGTGTTTATGTGAGCGAAAATTTTTAGGTGGCATTAATTGAACATTTTCAAGCCTAACTTTTTAACAAGCCAATTATATTCAAATTTGAATTTGACCATAAATACCAATAATGAAGCCTTAACAATTTTGTCTAATGTCTGCCAATAATACGTTTTCTCACTTTCTTCAATATCTGTTTATTCTTTTTATTTTATACATGGACATTTATGGTAATTGATTTTAACAATTTGACTTTCCTTAATATTTACTTATTATCAAATGAAGCGTACATAAAAAAGATATCCAAGAGAACTTTAACCTAACAATGCATTGTCTTTATTTATTTGCCCTATCTATCTCCATATATAAATGCAGCCAAATAATATCTTTAAACATTCCAGGTTTATTCCGTAAAAGTCAAAAGGATCCCTACTGATTCTATATAGATAAGCTTGCACTCCGTTTTAGTATGACATGAAATGGTGAAAAGAGAAAGTAGAAAACATTATACACTCTAAACACAACACACAAGGTAAAAATGTTCCATTCGTATGCATAATCCCCATTTTTACAATCAACCTTAATCCTTGCTTACATTTTCACCACAATCAAAGAAAGAGAAAGAAACAAACACAGAAAATGTACTTCTTTCTCCGTACTTCCCCTTCATGTTTTAATACATGTACACATTTGCAATCTTGCTCAGCATGTTATACATCGTATCGTATCCTTTCTCCTTTCCATAATCTTATAAGCCAGGAAATAGTTCACCCCCAACAACCCTCCTTGCTGTATTACTATGCAGTTTACTTTCTCAGCTATATCCCCTTCTTGCTATTTATGTACATTAACATAATATATATACTGCATACATAATAAACGAATTCTTAAGTATTTGCTTTTGTACTATAAAAAACAGCAAACAAATAGGCGGAACTAGCAGCAACTGTCATTGGGTAAGGTTACTAGGAAGAGAAAAGAGAAATTAATAGGGGCAACCACAAAACTATCCTTTTCATGGAATTTTATTTCGTTGGTGCACGAAACCAAGCTGAAGAGAATAGGGGAAATGCAAAAGGCTACTCAAGTAATATGCAATCGGGTGGGAAAGAGTGACTCCAGCAGCAGCACATGTATCTACACCCACATACAATAACCTAGGCAAGCGTTCCAAATGTGAGTAAATATGGATATCATCTATAGGAGGATAGCTTTTCCCTCCAACTTTATACTTTCCAATCTTTTCTTTTTACTCGTATACTTCCAACGACGTACATTCATATTGGAAAATGCGGTGAAAGACTTTGTATTGATCGTTGCATAAATGAGTTCACCCTTCTTTTCAAACAACAGCAGCAGTAGCGTGGGGGATAGAAAGAATTGTTTAACCATGGAAAAGTCGAATGAGCTGCCGGAATAGTGCTAATATTAATGCAGTTGTAGTATATTCCGCTTTCATCAGCTATCCAGAAAAAAACGAAGGACCGACTACGGCCGAGAAAGTTTGTGAATTAAAAATGCTTGGTAAAATGCATGTCTACGTCGCAACAATGACAGATTCAGCAATGAGAAACTTTTACATTGGAGTTTACTTGTATAATGAATAAAACGTTTACTATAATGCCCAGCGAGTGCACCAATGCATTTTTGAAAATTTCTGACCTTGTCAAAACAGAAAAGGTGATTTTGAGAATGAAAGAAATGCGCAGCCTCTCAATATAAAGAGTTTACTAGCTAAAATGACAACTCGCTATAATAGAGCCAAAATAAAAAAGACACGAAATATTTGGAGCGAAAATCAAAGTCTTTTCAAGAAATATTTTTAAAAGTTAAACTTTTAAAGCTGAGTATTTTAAAGTAAAAATCAAGATTTTAAAAACATACGTTTACCTAACATTTAGGTAGAAAAATACCAGTTTATGCAGTAACATCTAATCAGAGAATAAAATCTTTTGATTAAAAAATATGTACCTGAAATTTGTCCAGGAGCAGCTGCAGCTGAAGAGTTGCTAACCGGCACATTCCCTGCCCCAGCATCTCTTGCTACAGAACCGTTTTTCGATGATGTAGCAGAGTAAATGCTCTCATTGTCCTTCACGTTTTCTCCGCTTTTATGATTCAATGTAAATGTGGAATTTGTGGATGAGGAAGTTCCTGGAGTTACACTGCTAGCGTCCGTATTCTTAAACTCGTCATTTTTATCTTTCTTCTCTGACTTAATTTTATTTTTACTTTTGCTAGGTCTATCTAACGACAAAGCAGAGGATATGGAAAGTCTTGACTGGGATTTCTCTGGATCCTTGTTTTTCCTCAAACGAAGTGTTCGCATTCCTATTGTTTTTACCCATGATGAAGATTTATCCTTCTTTTCTTTCGCTTCCTTGCCCACTTCAATTCCTCCACTTGCAGTTGACTCTGCAATAGATGCGGAATCCCCTTTACTTCCAAGACTAGCTAAACTGCGACCACTACCTGACCTCATGCTTTCACTACGATCTTCACGTTTCCAATTCTACAGAAATAAATGCAAAAATATCTAGTTTTTAAACAGTATGAGTTATTACACATTTCAAAAAACTTTATGCATTGAATAATAAAATTAGTACAAACCTTTGGTGAGTCCCGTGAAGAATCTATATCTGATTCAGGCGCTGCAGCGGATTTTCCATTAGTACTGCCACTTCGGCTAGTTCCCGCTTTACTGCTTTCACTTTGCACTGAATCCAATTCCTTTCCAGGCATTTTAATGAATGAGGCTTTGACTCGAACACGTTAACAGAAAAAATGGTAAAATGAAGAAAACTCAACAAAAATAAAGAAAACTCGGGGTAGCGCTTGCTGGAAACCATATTTCAGTTATCACTTCCACACAAAAACGTTTTAATACCCTGTGTTTACAACAGTCCTTGTTTTTCACATGTTTTGGTCTTGATCAGTTTCACACAGCCAAGTGAAACATTTTTTCATGCACTGTTCTAACTCCTTGATGTTTTTCTAAGAAAATAGAAAAAGAAATATTAGATTGAGTCAATAAACACAACTGTTTAAAATCTAAAAGGGCTCTGCGCTGTACGACTTCATAGTTAATGCAATATCAGTGACGCAATGGATCATTTTAGAGCCATGCTCATTCACAGACACCATAACTTAAGATTTCTTTATCTAAACTTATACGAGTACAAATGATGGTAAACTACTTTAAAGTTAACCCATGCACCATATAGATCCAGTACTTTGTCAATCTAGGTATACACAAGTTCAGTGCAATACGATGTAATGGCTAACTTCAAATAAATTATGCTTTACATTCACACAAGGATTATGCACATTAATAGGACGCTTGTCTAATGGCATAGACGCCAGGATGAACAAAATTTGAATGGAACTAATGCGATGTAGTAGCTTTGGTTTAGATTGTTATTCGTAAAAATAAAAAATAGTACATTTGTTTGTGTATTCTTTAGTCTTCATTAACAAACTTACTCTGTACAATGCAAGCAATTATCAACGCTATCATTAAATCATTATTATCAATATCAATGGTGGATGATGGCGTAAAGACGACTGCTAAAGAATCTAATGGTTTCTGGATATTTCAGTGACATAAGGTTAATTATGAGCTTGAGCTCGTGTAGAGACGGAGTAGTATTTTTCAAACCATAATAAAATCCATCCATAACACTACTATAAATGTTACACATTTACATATTATTCTATGGGCGCAACACTATGTTTGACAATGATTGCAACCACGGCCCAAAATGGATTTGGATTCGAATGATTTTTTGAAGGATTTCAAAAAATGCCTGAAAGTGGAACTTGCTGAATGAGTAAAACCATTCATTGTTCATGTGGCTGTGTCGCACGTCCTGTGCATTGTAGAAGTTATACTTTTACAAGCAATAAGTCTAATTTCAATTTCCTGTTTGTTCTACTATTTTGGCAAAACAAATATTTTTAGTTGAATACATCATGCGCGGCCGTAAATGTTATCATCAGTTAATTATGTGTATATTATGTGTACACTGCGCTCCTCAACTATTACCCTCTGAAAGCCGGAAAACTGAAAAACTAAAGCAAACAGGTCTTATGAAACATGAGCTAGAATGAATAATATTATTCCTTATTTTCAATCGCTGATTCCACTGTTAAAACAAACATTAAAGTTGTAGAACGTTTTGATTCCAGGAGTTTTTGTATGAGTCCTTTTCCTAACCTTTTCAGGATTTTATATAAATTTCATAGAATTAAACCCGCTAATCAACCTCCTCAAACTTTCCAAATTGGCAACAATACATTTAAACATTATTACTACTTTCAAGTTATATCTATCATAAAAATCATATCATATTGCAAACTTTTGGTAGATCATTTACGTAATGTATATGCGGCTTTAATATTTTTAAGTATTTTTTCTCCATTTATTAGTTCTTTGTGAAAGCAACGTGACATAAAATTAAGTACAAGTTTCTGCCATTCAATCAAATATGAAAAGAGATTGGGCAATCTTGTACGTTGTTCTGATGCTTAATTTAACAAACATGACCACAAAGTATCTAATAAATCTGCCCACCCAGAGGCACGGTAAAAATCTGAGTCAGAAGAGATACATTTTTTACATTGCGATTTATTACAGGTACAATTATGGTAAACGAGAAGATTAAACCTGTGCTATTGATATGTGTATACTAAAAGCAAAATGTTTTGGTAAATGTCATAGTTCTAACCTAGCTCACAACAAGAAACTTTTGCAATTATTCTTACAAATTAAGCCGCGCATTAAACAAAAGTCAATCCTATCCTAAACTCACATCCACAACATATGAAGAAAATAAAAGAGGAATTGCTCTTATTTGCTAATGAGCTAAATTAGGACGGTTATTGTTGTGAATGTTTTACTAGCTGGACACATGCTAACAAATTGAAGGACAAACGGAAGAACTCATTTAGCCTCTTCTCCGTCCGACTCTTTCATACTGCCTACTAAATAATTGTCTGTAGTTGATTGCTTGTTTGTTTGTTCTTTACATCATAACCGAGTATATTACATGGGATGTCTCAATCGAGTTTGCGTGTGCCGGGCCATGGATAGGAATGACGACGATGGTGTGCCAATTTCATGACTGTTTTCAAAGATGGATGGATCCAGAGCAATTAATGAAAATTGCAGATGCTCTACTTTTCTACTTCCAGTAATGATGGTGATGTATGACAAGGATTGTAAGGACTAGTGGGATATGATGATATTTTAATAACTATTATGTTTTTGAGATATTGAATAAAAATATGGATAACGACAAGACAGCGTAATTTACGAGTTCCAGATTCCTATCTGCAAATGAGGTTGACTGTCAACATTGCTCATTTACGCATCTATCTTTTCTCTATGTATCACATCGCATAATTATACCAGTAGTGCAGAAAATTGCCATAATAATGTTATAATTCGCATTATGTTTAATTATTTACTTATAGTCAATTTCTAAAGATGTCATGTTTATCTCCATAATTAATTGTTTATTTAAATATATGAGAACTAGAAAAGAAAATTCAAATTTTTGCACATAAAAATAATTTTTGCATTTTCCTCCAAAATGTACATGAGCTCATACTAATGCAAAATGGCCTTTCAATTTGAAAATGTTGATTAATTAATTTACGTAGCTTGAAAAATGAAACTACACGTACATTTAAAAAAAATGCAACTTTGACCACTTCAACTAAAACACATCCTTTATGATACTTTGTAATTTTATGAGCTAGAATAATAAAGCAATGTCATTTTACGTTCGACTAAATACTTTAATACTATTTTTCAAATCTGGATTCGGCATGGTTTTGTCAATATTAATTTTTCAGCAAATTATATAAACAACATTCATTTGTAAACATTTTGCGGTTGTTTCAACTGACGTTAAATTAAAGTATGGATTTTTCAGTTGACAAATAATTAAAGTCAAGATTCAGATTTGAGAAAAGCGGTACAAAGTACAAAGATCAATGCTATAAATGGAATAAAATTCAAGAAAATTGAAACTACAAAAGAAATGGTTTTATACCTTTCCGTCCGGTCCGACAATCTACAGAATTCTATTTGCGTTTTGGAAGTATGAAATAATTTCATTGTTGATTTGTAAGCTCAATTAGGTTGTTTTTTGTATTTTTAACTATGAAAATGCAATTGACAGCTCCGTTTCTGAGCTCTCATTTTTATAAATAACACCTCAACATTTTAAACTGTGGGTCCTTCGTTTTCTTCAGTAAATTTCAAATTTATTGACGTCACGTGTATATTTAATGCTCATCTTTATCACTTAACTGAAGCTATTGCACGCATTTCACTATTATATTGCTTGTACAACATGCAACTAAATCTCCGTTTAAAATATCAAATATCAATTTCCATCGATTGTAATACGTTAGTTTAAGATCAGCAAACACTGATTATGCGTTTTGCATAAATTCGCTTTAAGTTTGATAAAATACATATAAAACTTAATAAGATTCGCTGCATGTCACAAATTAAAATCCACATTAACTGAACTTTGAAATTTTCTCTTCTACTATGAGAGAATTAACTGTCTCGCTTTACTGTATTTGTGGCTGGATTGACACTACAATATCCAACAGTATTTATTCAGCCATTAGTATTAGGTACTTAGGTATTTATTCTGATTCGTCAATCAGATATGACTAATACAACGAGATGACCAAATCAATGATAAAGCGTTGAATTAGAAGATTGTTCATAAAAACTAATCTCTAATCCACCTTCAAAAAAGTCATGAGAGATCAAACTCATCTTGCTAACAACTAGCACTAAAGTGAGCTTTGGTTAATATGTTGCATACCAATTCATTTTTAAGTCCAGTCCTTCTACAAAAATCTTAAAACAAGAAACAGTTCTTAAACACAGCAAAAAGCCATTTAGATTAGAGAGGAACAGCTCTGTAATGTACGCTTTTTTGGCTCGCTGACTGACTAAAAACTAACCTTATGTAATCTATGCTATGCCTTTGCAAATTTTATTCTTATGAGATGATGATTCCCTTCTCCCTTCTTCTTGGCTTCCAAAAAGAGTAGTTCTTAAATACTTTCCTTGCTCGTTTTGGTGATGTGTGAGAGTGAGTTGTTGGTTAGAATGTTTAATATATGTATTCAGATTTGCCCGATTTGCTCTCCCACACAGCTGGTTGTTGTATAACTTACAAATGTAGAAAAAAATCTTTCCCAATAACAATGTCTGTACATACAAATACAATGAAAACCCAAAAACTTGCGTATTAGTGAAAAGACACGGTTTTAAAGCTGTATAAAGTTTAGAGAATCGACAAAAAGCAATCGCATCATACGCATACTATTGGCATTCTTTTGACCTGCAGTAGCAGCAACAATTTCATTCTTATGCATTCTGCATACTAAAGTCTTATCGTATCAACAACTTTACAAAAACATGTGTACAATAAAGAGCATCTTAAAAAGCACATTTCTTGTACCCATATCATTCATTTGTTTAACTATAACCTAACAAATTCTGCATTTTGTAAGGAAATGCTGAAAATGATTTAACAAAATCCTTTCAAGCCTAGACCTAGACCCTTTCAAAGCAAGTATTTTTAGAAAGAAAAACTAAGCAAATTCATACGGAGCATTTTCTTGTTTAAAAGTAGGCTAAAACGTTATGCCTTAACATGTTATGCAATATAATTAATTAGTACACGCAAACATTTTTTAAACTGCAATTTTCAAAAAATTAGTAGTGGTGCTACATTGTATTTGAGAATAGAAGCGTATATAAAACTGACATTCTACAGCCCTGAATGGGATAGGTTAGCTTTACCAAAAAATTTTAATCACATTTTGAATAAAATCTGTCAATGAATGTTGATGAAGTAATTAGATTTGGAAGCGAAATAAACATAACTAGTAAGGAGAGGATTTTAATGTAACGTAACGTACATGGAAAGAAGTTTTTTTAGTTTATTTTTCTTTCACGTATCGTGTTTGCTCTTTTCAGAGTTTATTTAAGAAACTTTATTTATGCAATGATTGCATGTTGGTAACTAAACCGCTTCCCATATTCTCCTATAGTATCCCCTAAATCAGAGAGTTTTCCTTTGTAGTAGTCATATTATACATTTCTTTTTTACCAAAAGCCACAGCATAATATTACTTTTACTTTAAGTAAACGTAAACCACGCCATGTGCCGTCCAGCTCTGTCCAGTTAAATTTATCACCTTCGCATGTTTTACTTATTTTCTTCAGATATAATTCAATGAAGAAGACCGGTAATTTACTGCTCATGAAAGTAATTGAGAACCAAGCATTGATTATGAAAAAAGACTGAAGCATTATTAAGTTATACAGTCGTTTTTATTATCAAAAGCTAGCAGTATTTACAAAGATTTGATTATTCATGTTTTATAATGTGGTCTGGTCTGATTGTAGTTTATGTATTGCATTACTTGAATTTCTCCCAAAATCATCATTTTTTAAATTGATTTTATGTACAATTCGTTTTAAGATTAGATATGATGATTTCGTGCTTGATTGCACATATTTAATATGACCACATGAGGTTTACCTTACACGCGTCACATTATTTCTAAGGCTCTTTAATATAATACACGAAGTCAAAAGAAAATGAAATGTTTGCATGAAGCTTTAATTAAATTACATTGTTCTAAAAATTTCATCCATAATATATATCTATTCATTTATGTAATGTGCTATGCACAAACCTATGGGTTACAGGTTTGGTTGTAGTTGTTACAGATATACTTATTGCTTAAAATTTCGCTTAAAGTTCAAAAGAGCCATTTTTCGCAGAATCATCACTTTGAGTCAGTTTTTTCTACAATACAAAGCGTTGTTTTTTGGGAAAATGCTATAAAAATAATGCAAATAAGTCGTGAGGCTCATAGATGATGCGCTATTTTTGCATAAGAATGTGTTTATCTCGTAAACAAACCAACTTGCTTAGCTTGAATCAGTCTAGGAGCGACTGACGACGACGGACGAGTGACGACCTTGTCGTGGTTATTAGAATGAAAATCACCAATTTAAGTTGGGATTGGGATAGGATATGAATTATTTAGTGAGAATGATGTAGGCTTGTGGGCATGAATAATGCTGAATATTATGGAGAGATTTAGAAAAGCTGTTTGAGTGCATACATTTTGCTCGCTGCTTCTAAAATAAGACAAACGATCCAGCAGGAGTAACTTGTTTTTATCTAATAGCAGATTTTACTCATTTGAACCAAGTAGGACAAGAGTTGTTTTAGCTAAATCCAAAAACCAATGTAGTATATTTGTAATCAGGTATCATAACTACTACGTTGTTTAGCTTTTCGGCGTTTCACCCGAGGGGAAGTTTTTTCATACATTTGTCAAAGTAACCCACCCACACGACTTTGAATACTTTTTCATTCTATGATGAAACACTGCCTTTTTCCAATTTGCATAACTATTTTGGAATAAACCATACATTTTGATTTTGAAGCCTCACAATCGTTTTTCTGGATTTTCTGTTGTGTTTTATGGAAAATTAAGAAAAATCAACAAATTCTACAAAGTCATTGCAATTGTTAGTAGGTTTTGATATGGCATCCAACTTATTAATAAAAAGGTGATTGTAATGCAATTTTATAGATCGAGTTGAATAGTTGCAAAATTCATATGAGCTATCTAGTTAAAGGAGCAAAGAAGTTAATTTATTTTTTACAATTCACATTATGGAAGTTACAATACACGCTCTAAAAATGAAATATATAGTATGTATCATATAAATTAATTTGGCTTTTTCATTAATACCTATACGTAATTGCGTCTCATTCACAGCAAATTGTAGAAAATATTGATTGAGGTAATATGCATAAATGCCTTAAATTCACTTTTATCAGTGATAAGTTATCACTATCGCATATTTAGCTTTAAAACAAAAGAAATGAGTACGTGATATATAGAGCATGCAGGATTGAAGGAATCAATTACTTTACGAATTGGTTGGAGATTAGACAAAGATGCAGTGAATGAGCAATTTGAAAAATAGTAAACTTTAAAGGTCAATGTAAGCGTTACATGACAAGAAAGTTTCTAATGCTTATACAACAATTAAAAGTTAAACACGAGTTAATTATTATAAAGCAAGTACTGCCAATAAATAGCTTTCAACTTGTAATAGGCCGTTACAAGTTATTAGTTATGAGAGACCAGGAAACGTTTTTTATTCAGTTAAATATGTGAATATCAAATTGAAACGTTATTTCATTTTAAATATGTACGTACAGGTGACTTTTTAGGCTTTAATAATTCCCTGGAATTAATACTTTTGAAATGAAATCCAATATTGCAGTAAGTTTTATAGGGAGACTTTGAATTTGTAAAACAATGAAGGAAATGTTTTATTATTGATTGTCATGTACAAATGTTCTGTTTTCGAGCAATGATTATTAAACATACATATTTTATTACATTTTATTTGTACTCACTAAATAAAGGTAGGGGAGAGGACTGACTTAAAACTATCTAGAAATGGAAATTATCGTGTAATGCCATTCCATAGTGGACCCATGAAATCAATGTCAATTAATAACTAATTACGAAATCAATGTAATATAAATATATACATCTAACTATTACGATTGATTGTAATTTTAAAATATAAAATTGTAATACGTTATAAACTTTAAAAGATCAGAATATATTGAAGGCAGTGTGTGTAGTGTAGTGGTGGCATTTTTTAAAACACCAAGTGCATTGACTGATGAGTTGAGAATTGTTATTTTGGCACAAATATGTTTTAAATGACTGGCACGTTACAAGTATAATATTTTAAACAATACCGGGAACAATATTATTGTAAAGTGATGACTTACTAACTAGCTATACTATCATTAAGTACATCAAACATTTTATATCGAAAAGAATAAAATTAAAACTTTATACCGTATACCTACAAAATTGAATTAAGGCTCTAGTCTATTTCTTTTCCAGCAAGTAGTGTCTGGCGGTAATGCGTTCCTGATGTCTTGAACGTTTTCAACTTCTTTTCGAAGAGCTTCTAGCTCGTCTTCGTAATTCTTTAACCAAAAGGGTTTGTCTATTTCTTGCATTTCTTAATGAATCAATTTTTCCATCCAGGTCAGCCAATTCTAACTCTCGTTCAACTTCTTCAATCTTTTGTGATAAAGTGTCGAGACCTTCCTCATCTAAATTTTTAAAATAAAAAAAATCAATCGTAACCAATTCATTTCATTAAAATTTTCATAAATTCCAGTAATGCACTTACTAATATCGTCTAAATTCTTGAGAGCGAGATCGATATCCCTGATGGTTTCCTGAGCTTTCCGAACCTTTTCATATGCCTCCCTAGACAAAGATTGGGCTTCAGATGCTTTATCCAGAGCAGTTTTCACATTACCTTCTTCTTCGCTTGCTTTATTTTCTGCCTGCACAAGCTTTCCTGCTGTATCTGCGACATTTGCCACCAGTCGGTTTGCTTCATCCAAGACTTTTTCAGCATTAACTTTGGTTTGCTCGCATTCGCCCCTGATTGCATCCGCTTCCTAAATTGTCGATACAAGGATTATTAAAATGCTTGCAAATATATTGGTACCAGATATAAAGTGTATACCTCTGAAGCCTTCTTTGCTATTTCCTGAGCCCTTTCGGCATCCTGCAATGCTTTTGAAGCAGCATCTTTGGCTCCAGATAGAGATCTCTGGTTATTCCTAGTTTGTTCGTCCGCTTGTCGAATAAGTTGTTGAATTTCAGGCACCTTTTGTTTAGCTTCAGCAGCATTATCCCGACTTTCATCAACATTGCGATTAAAATCTACGATTTGAATTTGTAATAAGATGAAATAAAGGAATTTGTAAATCAATAATCAATGTAATTAATAAAGGAGATTGTGTTATCGAAATCTGGAAAAAATGCTACCTTGAAGGGTGTCAAAAATTCTCCTGGCTTCGCTCAAAGTATTCTCCGATTGCATTCTTGCTTCTTCTGCTGAAGCTTTCGCTTTATCTAAATCTGCCATGAGTTCGTCAGCCATTTGTTGGTTTTTCTTTGCAGTGTCATGCAGTTCTCTTGCTCGTTTTGCCTCCTCTTCAGCATCCTTGAGTAGCTGCTCCTTTTCGTGGACGAGATCCATAATAGACTGCTTGTGCAACTCAGCGTTTTTCTTTGCCATCTGCGCTTGATCTTTAATTACTTTTAAATCAACATCCGGCATGGCTAACGAAGTTGCATCTTTAAACACTTCCAAGGCGTTATCATATGTATCTTTGGAAGCGTCCAAGGCATTTTCAGCTCGTATTCTCGTGCTTTCCAACTCTTTCTCAATTTCCTGAATGGAGTGCTGTAGCGCTTGTGCCTCTGCACTAGCATTACGTTGTTGACCTAATGAATCCCATGCAACTTGGTAAGCTTGATTTGAGGTGTTTAAGGCAGCTGCCCCAATTTTCTCCATCTTTTGTGCTTCTTCCTCATGTTCTTCCGCAAGAAGACGCGCTTGCTTGGCCAATTCACTCATTAGATTCCTTTGCTGACCATGTTCGTTTGATTTTTCTTGAGCTCTCTCCAACGCTTCCTTTCCATCACTATCCAAAAATCTTTGCGCTGCTTTCAAAGCTTCGTTTGACCTTGATAGTGTTTCTTCTGTAATATTAAGATTTCTATTGCTGTCTGCAGCACTTATTGCACACTGGTGCAACGAATCCCTAAAATATCAATTACAAATAGTTATAGCGTGTCATTATTCCTGTGTTGGAGTTAATTTTAGTGGTTGTAAAATATCAACTTACTTAATTTGTTTTGCTGTTTTATCAAGAGCATTAACTCTATCTTTAAGCTCGTTAACTTGGTCCAACAAAGGCTTGTCGTTTTTCCCCACTGCAGATTTCGCATCAACCCAAAGTTGATCAACCCTGTTTTGAACCTGAGTCAACTTTTCGTCAAAATCCACGTCATCAATTACAGTGGGAGTATTTGCAATTTCCTCGAGAATCTTTTCCATTTCAGATAGCTTGGCTCTTTGAGCGTTTACAGCTTCCTGAACCAGATTGTAGCACGCAGGGCAATCAACACAACCTGCTTGACGATTATACTTGTTTTCTTTACATCTTTCACATGCCCTGCCTTCCACGTTTTCTCGACACTAAAACAAT
>JAANSO010000690.1:0-25219 GCA_036507315.1 Lepidocyrtus fimetarius
TCAAGATGAAAAGAGATACGCATAAAACGTTAAATCTGAAAAGTAATGTCGTAAAGTCAGAGTAATAAATCATGAGTACGCATATGTACTGGTTACTTTGCATCGCAAACTACTATACTGTGTAAAAAAAGTATTCTATTACAACACATCAAGAACACTTTCAAATAAAAAACTGATCGATTTCTCTCGTCTTCTTTTTCATTACGCCAGAGAGATAACTTTCATGCATATCTGTTTCAGTTTATGCATTTATTTTTAAAATGCAATATATTATGGTCGGTTCTGTTTATTCAAAACGTATTATGGAGGATATGTATTATAAAATGTTGGACAACAAGGTTTGTGGAGGGATCATGTGCTATACGTAATTGAAAAGTGGATGTAACAAGAGATTGGAATTTAAAAAAAAAAAGAACTGTTCTATTGGATGCACATTCTTCCGCAAATATCCTGTAGGATTGTATAGAAAATACGGTTTGATTAAAATGCTTCCCGGTGATATATATATACATGCTAATTTTATAGTTTGTTACTTACACCCTCGAGCAAGATGCTTTATATATGACATGATTAATTTGATTTTAACTGATTTCATATGTGTGATTATCAATCTGTAGGAGAAATTCATGAAAGGATTTCATCTTAAAGCTAATACCTGTGTGTAAAACATGACAAATATATCTAATTACATGAGTATTTAGTAAAGAAATATACGTGATTATGTCTAAATTTTAGTTGATGTTAAGTGTTTGGAAAAAGTTTTAACAACGCGAGGGAGAAACAAAGTGACAGATGTGTATGTGTGAAAGGATTAAAAACATGATGAGGTTTTTGGTGGGAGAAAATGAGTGAAGTGAGTGGTTGCTGTGTGTGTGTGCCTGTGAGAGCTAGAGTGGGAAAAACATAACGAAAGAGAAGAAGTACGAAGACGGAAAAGTTTTAGAGAAAGTGAGAAATGTGTTTTATAATTCAGTGACAAGAAGAGGAGAGAGAGATATAGTGAACTGTGTTTGGGATACATTTAATGCGCTGATGGTGAGATTATATATATAGGGGTTTAATAACAACAGGTTTGGATATTTTTGGGAGGAAAAAGAATGAAAGTGATGGTGTTAAGTTATACTTTTGTTGACCTTATTTTGCTAAATATTCATGATGGAAGAGTAGAAGTTTGCGGTTAGTTTTTGGATTTTGTATCTTTTATAGTAGCTGGGAAGTTTGTACTGTGTTTTTATCGTGGTTGTGTGGATTATTCTCTTCAGTTTTGTTGATACAATTGTGGAGAGTGAGAATTAAACCGAAAACTATCATGATAATAATAAATATATATAAAAAATCTGATATATATTTATATCGTACAAGAATTAAATGTCGGTGTATACACAGTTTTGCAAATGTGAGTCGTGTGTCATGCTGTCATGAGATCATTCTATATGTTGTATTATTTGCTTGCTTCACTTTTACTTTCCTTATACGTCTTTCTCTGTTTGAACTAAAGTTTTTAATGGTGTTTTGGAGTCAGGGCGAAAAAGGCAAAGAGGGATTGGGATAGACAGAGAGTAGTAGTAGTGGAGTAAAGAGAGCATATCAAGAAGAAAAACCAGTACATTATCATAGTGTTTTCGGATTTAGATAGAGAAAAAGAGAGAGAGAGAGAAATGAGATAAATAGGGTTGTTATAAAAGAGACACATAGAAATAGAGAGGGTGAATTATTATAGTCGTCATTAATCACGTTGGATATATATAGAGAGAGAAAACGATTGTGTGATTGTATTTGTTAAAGAAATGAAAAGTTATATAGGTATATCATCATCAGAGAGAGGATGTATTGCACAGTTTATTTTTGTTGGTGGTGTGTCCAGGCATTTTTTTCTAGTCAAAAAGAAAAATCCTTTATATAAATCCATTCTCTATTGCTTCTTGTTTACAAGAAAACGATCGTGTGTTTGTATTTGTTAAAGAAATGAAAAGTTATATAGGTATATCATCATCAGAGAGAGGATGTATTGCACAGTTTATTTTTGTTGGTGGTGTGTCCAGGCATTTTTTTTCTAGTCAAAAAGAAAAATCCTTTATATAAATCCATTCTCTATTGCTTCTTGTTTACGTGCTAATGCTGTTGTTGTGTTTTCTTTTGTATAGCTTTTATTCGTCAATCGTGTTAGGATACGTCGGTTTATAGAAAAAAAATAAATCGGGAAGTTTTTTTTATAGTAGGCTACTTTAATCGACAAGTGAAAGTTTGTGGCTTTTTTTATCCGGTTTGTTATGGAAGAGACAAATAATCTTTTCTTCAATCTTTTTTTGTGGTGTAGTGGAGAGAAAAAGGTTTTTTTTACTGGAAATCACGCTATGTTACTTGTTGGTTATGGTTATACGTGGGAGTGAGTGTCAAACTGGGGACGTATGGTTATACGTGTGTGTTCAATCACACAAGTTAAAATGGATTGTGTGATTCTTTTATGGTATTAATTTGGATTTTTGGTCACAAAAGGTGACGAGTATATACACACTAAATATGTGCTTGTTGCTTATCTTTCGGCAATATTTCGGATGTATCATGTTAATGCCGAAGTATGCTTGTTTAAAATTCTAGAAATAGTATCAAGAATTTAGTATTAAAATTTTCATCAGGGCAATAGATATAATATTGTTTGATTTTCATCTTGTTTGTAAAGCATACTTCGTTGAAGAAAATTTTTAAAATTCGTACTTAAATTCTTCGTTTCGGTTCTATTTATCCTCATTTCATTCTTTTTTTTGCCTAACATGCCAAACGTCGAAACTACATCTTACTCCCATTTTTGACAATTTGAAACTTTTATAAAACTTTGCATGATCTGGAATAAAATATATATATCTTGAAACAGAGATTCTATTGCTTATTTATTATCATACTATCAACATTTGCCATCATCATCATATGGTTGTACGAAATCAATTACAAGATCACATATAATACGGATTGATACGTGATTCACTTAAATTTGCCCACATTTCTTTCATACTCTTCTATCAAAAAAGAAAAAACCTACGAGTTTTTTTTATCTCAAACAGCCAAAACGCAATCCAAGTTTACTATCATTTTTTTTTTCAGAATCATCATCCATCGTCAAATCAAGATTGTATAACTTGATACGACTCTATTCACGCCTATTCCTGTTCGAGACTACATTTTTTTTGCCTCTGGTTTTTTAATAGTGCTTGCTGCTTTTTCTATGAGCTATGTGCATACGAGTGTCAACGTCAAAGCGATACATACTTGTCTTTTCGCTTTTATATTGGCTAGAAAAAACAAGAGCAGAAAGTTAAACCCATTTTTTACTTTTTGGTACTAAACGACCCGTGTGAGGATAATGTTGAGTTTGTTTAAAACACTGATCGCTGAGATGTTATGATTTTATTAATTTGCTAATTTTTTTTTGAAGAAGTCGGTTGGATTAAGAAAGTATTTTACGTATTTAAAAATAGCACGTTTTCAATAAACGACCTTTTTTTGCATACGGACCATCATTTGTGTGGAGCCACATACAAAACCCATTTCATATAGCTGTGCGTATATAACTTCCAAACAATACGTACAAGTCACTCGTTAACTGATAATAAAAAATTCACGTGTTTCAATATGGACAGTCACATAATGACGACAGGGACCATTAATACAAAAGTAAAAGCGACAGCCGTTTTTTCGTATTTATCCAAAGTCATATTCTGACATGGTGATGGTCAAAAACTGTATTTATTCGCATGATGAGTTCCTGGCTATTCAGTGGGATTGTTGTAACATATAAACGGAGTATAACGTTAAATTAACTTATTCGGTAAGAACATAAAAAAGGGGTATTAAAACTGTGTTTTGTAAGTAGGGAAATCCACAAAAGTTTTAGCAAAACTCCTCCACTATTCTCTTCATCTAAATATAAGTCATTTTATTGCTAGCCATATGTATAAAAATATACTTGGAGCACTTATGAATAATGCAGAAATTAAACTCTCTCTGGTTGTAACTGGAGCTTTTATATATGGATCAATTCTACAAAACTTTTCCTACTATAAAACGCAGTTATTCACATTAATGTTTGATAGAAAGAAAAGACTTTTAGGGAATCGCGTTATATGCACAACGTAATAAGCGATTGTCTTTTTTTATTATATTTAATTTAATGCTGGAAATCCTTCCTATCCATACGGTTGGAGAAAACCAAGAATTAAATAAAATATCTGTCATGTGTGTTTTATATACACAGCGAGTTTTAAACGATACAGTGTAAATAACTTATCACAATCGTGTCATCATCGACATCACGGAAAAAAGCTAGCAATAATCAACTTTTCTCTCTCTCGCGCGCGCTCTTTGCCTTTTTCCCTCTCTGTAAATCCTTTTCAATTATTCAAAAACACAACAACTGTTTTTCATCAACATCTTTTAAAGTCCGTGTGTATGTTCATTTCAGTAGCGTTTTTTGCATACAAAATTGTTTATAAAGGTTTTCGTGTGTTTTTGGTTTTGTTCTTTTTTCAATTCTAATATTCTCCACTTTTCGTGAGTTGGTTTTTAGATTAGATGGGAAAAGGATGGATTTAAGTAAAAGGAGTACAGCAGTAGAAGACGGAGAAAGTGAAAAGGAGAGAAAGGCACATTAAAATACACAGAAAGTATGTATAGCCGATTGACAATCGTATTTATACAAGCAAATGACAAAAAGCCGGGTTTTTTATTGGACGTTTTCTTCGCGTTTTGTTTCATTTCTACTCAACTCCTTTTTAACTCCATTTCTAAAACCGACCCATTCTCAATCTATTGATTTGCATATGAATTATTCAGAAACACACTCGTGTCTTTATTAAGTGGGTTTTATTATTAGGAAGCACAAAATTCTGCTGGAAATTACAGAAAATTCTCATTTTTTGCTATTCGTGTTTAAGTAAAAACCAATTGTTTTTCTGTACAATGCTTTTATATGATTGATTGATTAACCAAATAATAATTTGATTTTTGAATTATGAAAGGAGTAAAACCGTTTCAAATTAAGCCAAACATTTTGATATTAATTTTATATAAATAGGTTTTTGTCATTTAAAGAGAAAAGCAAAACAAGCTTGTGAATTAAACGGTAAAAAATAAATTCTAACCTTTTTAATTTCCCGACTGATTGCCGAGTCAGGTTCAGAGTCTTGATTAGCCGAAGCAACGTTACTACCGTTTGTAATATTACATGATTTCCGTTTGGATGGTGGTAAACTGCTTCCGATTAGTATAGTTGGTGCTGATGTAGTGCCGGTAGGTGATGAAGGATCGTCAACCTTTTAAAACAAATAAAATTTCATTTAAAATATTGAATTTAAATGGGTTATTGACTGTATTGGCTCTTTCATTATTTCGAAAATATAAATGCATCAACGTACAAACCAATACATCTTAATAACCAGAGAGCTCCCTAATTAACTGCGCGTCTGAAGTACCCTGAACCTTCCACATTCATTTTTAAATTACTACATATAAAAACCGAAATTCGATTCTTTTTAAAGCTTTCTCGAGTGGGTTATTTATTCTGCAATTTAACCCTATTAAACATGCATTTTAAAAGCAATTTTATTAGGTGTATATGTCTAGAGCACTGATCGTAAAAAAGAGAGAGAGGTGGAATGTGTAGTACAGAACAAGCGGAGGAGAAGATGCACACGGTAAAAAAAAGTATGATACTATTTTTAACTGATATGTTTAAAAAGTCAATGGATTATAAAGCCAGATTTACTCTCTGCAACGTGTGTACCTAAATTTGAACACGGTACAAAACCATGTGTGACTATTTTTTTGTATATTTTTCTAATGCTACAAAAAGACCGAGCACAGGAGAAAAAGCAACCTCTATGGGTTTTTATCTTTTATCGATAGATATGTATCTTTACTAAATAGCAATATTAATTTTTGACGAGAAATACTGCTTTGTACGAATTCTATTGAAAAAAATTCAAACACAATAATATCCTATATTATAATCTCCCTATTCTGTCTGTTTGTTTGTCCTCAAAACTCCGAAAATTTTTAATAGTGTTTATTTTTACGGTAACAGTGCAGAGAGTGTCCCAGTATCGTTTGACACCCCATTGGCTGTCCCCGTACCCCATATGCAGTTGTACCTGACTTTTACAGAATATTGGACCTAAATTTTAAAAATCCGGTACAACTATATATTTTTGCTATGGTATCTAACATGTGGTAGTACAGCATAAGTAGACTCTATGCAAGAGTTGAGCAAGCGCTTGGCGACATTGCCCCAACCGTCGACCGTCCTACCCGTGTTGGGTCAAGTTGCTAAGTGTATAGCATTAAAGCAGAGTTCAAGAATGTGCAGCATTGAACCAAACCTAAGTCAGGGCTGATAAATTAGTTGAATATAAAGGAAAGGGTTGTCAAATGTTAATCGTGCTTAACGCATGCCAAGGGGTTCAAGCGGGTCGTATTGGGTTTTACCTAAATTTTGAATTGTAAAAATGACTCCTAATTTATGTCTAACGAAAATATTACCGAAAGACAATTCGTTGCCTTGACAGTGGGTATACAATTGCGATTATTTAACATTTTTTAAATGTACATAGCCAATTCGCTCTAGAATTCCCGATTATCAGAATCGGGTCCCGTTGCTAGTATCTCATAAAACGAGTCGACTGATTAGAGAAACTCAAATCTACTTACAAGATTCCATATATAAAATGCATACATGACGGATTCGGAAACACAAAGGATATAGGAGGGTTTATTTGATTGAACATAAAATCGCATAAATACATGTTTCAAAAAAAATAATCCTAATATATCAAGCTTTTTAGAATTAATACGTAGATCATGGATCTCATCTTCGAAATATGACAAAACCATGCATGATACACTATAATAATAACATTTTATTGTCATCATGACATGTATCCCCCTCTAATCCTTTTTACACTATAATTGTATACGTATGAATTTGTCTAGCATAAGGACATAATGTCTAGCATAGCATAATCATTATAAAGATTTAAAAAGTATTCATTATGATATAGCTTACATCAAGCAAACAGGAAATGAGTAGTTTAGAGTAGTTAAAAATCGTTGTTGTTAACGAATAAATCTGTTTTTATTGCGATGGTGGTGTTGTGTGTCTTTACATGCGTATTAAAGCAGTTTTAAAATTACTTATTACTTTCGTTTTTAAACCTTGGATTATTATTAGGGGAATTTATATCTGTACACTATACTCTTGCGAATACAAGTTCATGTAGCCAGTTAATTAAATTAAAATTGATTTTTCACGATGAATGCGAGAAGATCTGTGTGTGTCCCGTTAATTGCACTATAGATTTTGTACATCCACAGCTGTGCATAGTAGGAAAACCCCTACGATTTACAGAAATCAGAACAAATAAAAATTCCAAAAAACTGTAAAGTGTACTTTCTTTTTTGCTAAATTCTTATATACACCTCCAAGTTTCGTACATCCATCTCCACCTTCTTCAAAAATTCAAGGTAGAAGACAAACAATTGCAAAAAAATCATACGATATATAAAAACCCACCGCTTAAAAAAACTTTTTCAAAGCTTTTTAACAATCCATTCTTAAAACCTACTCGAGAAATATCATTACCAACACCCACTAATTCCATATTATAATGAATGAGCACGAATATACTTATGCAAAACCTACGATGTTTATTTTCTGCTAAATGTTTATAGTAAAAAAAATAGCGATACATGTCATCGTACGCTGATGATGATCATCACAACACGCTATCATGATCATACACAATGATGTTATTATTGTCGCAATAATGGTGGATGCTTTGTTTAAATCTTTCTTGTATGACGACACTTTTTTTGTTTTTTTAAACAACCGGATGTTTGGTTGGGTGAAACTGAAACTCTTTTTCGTTTTTAATAATTCTTTGTTTATTCGTTGTAAATCAAGTAAATTAATATAAGATATTTAAGACATTTTAAACTAAGGATTGATTTTGCACCTGACCTTTGTTTGTTTGATCGTGTTTTTCACCCTTCTTCAACGTAATTTGAAATCGTTTGTATTTTAAACTAAACAGCGTTCATCTTAAACAATTTCCTTAAATTAGGAAGAAATGAAAACCAAAACCTTTTTCAGAAACTCAATCAACTCTGCATTCTGCTCGTTATTATTTCTTATCCAACCAAACCAAAAGATAATAAAAAGAGCATAAATATTTATGAAATTCCTTTTCTTTTTTAATATTGTGTAGCAAAAAAAAAAGGCTGGAGCCAAGCTGTGACATCTCCGGAAAACACGGAAACAATACATTTGCGGAAGGAGAGAGAGAAGAAAACTGTGTTCATGTGTAAAACCGTTGCTGTTTCTTAACAGACATTTCGAGGGAAGAAGAAATGGGTTTAAAAGGGAGAAGAAAAACGGAATATAAAGTGTAAAGGTATGCAATAATAATAACCGTCATCATGGCATATGGCATGATGATTTTTTTTGTGTGACAGGTGAACGAGAGATAGTATAAATATGGGATCTTTTATGCTTTGTAAGTTTCAGTTTTTTATGTTTCTAAAAAGTATATGTATTCAAAAAGAAAATCGTTTATCATAAAAAAGCAATATATATTGCTAGAATTTTTAATATATAACTACCTGGAAGAAAGTCTTTCTGTCCTTTCAGACCAATCTGTTTAAATTCCTCATATTTACCATCCAGAGCTTTTTAAAAATTGAAATTAAAAACAGGAGCACATGGATTTTTATATCCAAAAAAATGAAATATCGCTTTTCTGGGATAACTACTACAGGGGGACTATACTGCCAAGACAAAACGTTTTAGTAATGAGGATGATGCATCAGGAATTTAGACAAAAAAGCCATATGTGCCATCACTATATATTAACGATAGAATCATAGGCTATATCTATCCGGGTATTTCATTGCTTACACAGGGAAATCTGCTTTGAAATCCCTAGAAAATTTAAAATGCAACAAAAATGCCACACGTGGGAGCATGAAAGAAGCAGACGTGTGTGTTTAAATTATTAGATATATTTAATCAATGAATATAATAGCCAATCATTCTAAACAATTTAAAACACATTATTTATTTTTTGGATTTAATGTTTTCATCAAGAAACTGACTTTCACAACACATACCCTGGTGAACAGGAGTGAGAAAGAAAGAAGAAAGAAAGCCAATTTTATTATAACACCGACGACGACGACGACGACGCTCATGATGATGATAATAAACTCAATCTCATGAAAATGTTACCCAAACATGCAAAAAAAAACAAGTAAAACTTACTCTATCTGTCAATCAGAATATCACATTCTATATATCGAACATCGTTTATACAGTAATAACGATGTGAACCTATTGTTTGGGGTATGATGATAAATCGTTTCTTTTAGTAATATTAATACAAACAGAAACATGGTCATAAAATAAAATGGATTGTTGTTTTTGACAATCAGATTTTGACAAACATGATGATATTATGGTGATGAGTTTTATTATTATTAAGTACAGATTGGATCGTTGTGTCGATAAAATAGGTGGATAAAAAGTTTTACAAAAAGGGTCCTATATGATGCGTATATTCATTCCGTGTAAAAAAAAGACTTTTAATGACATTAAACTGCGTTTTTTAAGATTTATAAACGGAAGTAATAAACAAGGTAATTTGATGCACACAGCGGGTCTGATATTTTAAGATGAATAAGTAAAAGGGTGTAACTAAAAGGTATACGGTCCTTTTTTGTAAATCAAATAGAAATATAACTGAGAGAAAGTATAGTTTCATTTCAATACACGCGTGTTAATTTTATAGAGTTTATCATGTCAAACAATGAGATTAAATCTTGTGTGTAAAAATTGTCAATAATACAACAGTTAAGAGGAGTTTCTCCATTACCAGGTAGGTATCAGCAAGCAATATACATTTTATGCAATAACGATATGGATCACGAATTTCTTAGAAAAAGTTACAAAACTGGGAAGAGCGCGCTATAATTAAGTACCAAAAACTCTTATTTACTTCCAGGACTAGACTTTGTATAGTCATTAATCATGAAAGAAATATTAAGATTAAGTTTGTAAAAGTTTGATGAGATGTTTGATCAATCAAGCGTGTGTAATTCAATTTGGTTTTTACTTAAAAGATTCCCATTAAAATTAGTAACTTCTCTTAAACCAATGTGGTGCAATCACTGTGAAATTATCTGTTAATTCAGAGGATTTTTGGGTTGTTAAATTTATTCATTCGGTTCTAGACTATTGGAACTTGAAACCATTGTCGTAGGACATAAATACGAGTGTGGTGGATACAACTTTCTCTCCAACAAAAGATTTAATTCTTCTTAAAAGATAATTATATACCGACCTGTAACCTAAACGTTCCGTTACTAAGTGCAGCGGCTGCCGCTGCCGCCGCCGCAGCAGCATGATGATGATTATGAAGAGGATGTGACTGATGATGAATAAAATGCGAAGCACATTGTCCGTACGCTGCAGCAGCGGCTAATAAGATTTGAGCAGGATGTTGTTGTTGATGATGATGATGAGCATGATGATGGTGAGGTTGTTGTTGAGTTGGAGCTGTTAAGTGGTGATGGTGGTGTCTAGTAGGGTGAGCAGTGATTATGGAAGTACCCGGGACTGAGCTGCTACTTGGGAATTGTGCGGAAGTCACGACTGTTCCTACACCGCCGTTTGTAGGGGAGTAATGAGAGGGTTGGTTTTGGGGTACTGTTTGGGATACTACTGCTGGGGTTCCAGCAGCAGCAGCAGCAGCAGCGTGATGATGAGCTAGTAGCGAATGGGGGAGAGTTGAGCTTCCAGTTGGACAGTTTATTGGGATTAGAGTCGTTGCGTTGTGAAGGTGATGGTGGTGTGGATTTTGGTGATGGGGGGAAATGTGGTGGTGGTGATGATGATGATGGTTTGGTTTTAATCCTAGGCTTAATTGATGAGGATGTGTTGTTGGTGTTGGTGATGTAGAAGATGAAGCTGCGGCTGCTGCTGCTGCTGCCGCCGCTGCTGCTGCTACTCCGGGTGTTGTGTAGAACACCCAAGGTGAGTGAATATTCATTGAGTTTTTTGAATTTTTCTTTTCTTTACTAACACATAATTAACATTAGGTACGTGCTTTCTTTGTACACGTGTGATTCATTTTGTAAGATTCTGTTTTACTCGAAATATTTTGACACAAATATGGTGAACCTTAAACTTTACGTTACATAACGTTATTGTCAAATCATGTCATATCGTTTAACCATTCGCTGCGCTCTCAAAATACAAAACATTTTTTTAGGGGTAAAAGAATCACGTAGATCCTTTTCTTATGAGCGATTTAATGATTTAATTTGCGTCATTAACTCTCTCTTGGATTCTGTCAACTCCAAAAAAAATCAAGAGGCTTTTCTGTGTTAAACCTATTCTTGTTTACTTTCTCGTGATTTCAAAGAATTTCAAAACAAAACGTTTTAATTTATAAAAGCAGATAATTGCAACTATAAAATATGTAGTAGAAAAGCACCGAGTAGTTTCTTTCAAATCAAGAAATCCTTTTCAAATCAGGATATCAAAAAGAATGTCCGAACCACGCACAAAGAAAAGCCTGTACTACACAGACACACACATCCACACGAAATATAACACAACCTCAACGGTCGGTACACGAAAACTGACTGAGTTGTGGGAAACGTAGAGCAACAGATTTTTTAACTTCTCAGAAAAAAAAACTCTTTTTGGCAGAGCAGAATAAACGGCTATGTGACGGTTATATATGTGTGTGTGGAGAAAAAGGGAGAATGAGAGACAGAGAGAGCAGAAAAAAGCATATTTATTATCATCATAGTCAAGCGATGGTTCTATAATGGGTTTGTCGTTTGTCTCTCTCTCTCTTTTCTCTCTCTGTGTGTGATGTGATGTATTGTGTAATGTGGAGTTTTTTAGACAAGGAATAATACTATATAATATTTGGGATAGAAGAAAGGAGTTTGTTTCTTTCAGCAAAACACGGTAGTGGAAAATTAAAGGTCTTGACTGTTCTTCTGTAACTCGGTGTCTTATGTTATAGCGTTATAGACGATTTGGAGAGTGCGTTTCTTTTTCGCGTATTATTTCACTTCATCAGTATTTAAAAAACTAAACACGTTCGTTCCTCTCTTTCAAAAGTCAAACTACTATATCATGAAACATCCTCCTTATCTTATTCTCTGGGCCCAAATAGTAAAATCTAAAATGAAAAAAAACGCACACGCGGAGACATGATTATTATTATGACGAAAAAGAATAAGATGCACACATATAACAACAGTGCTCCCCATTTGAAAAAAGTAATAATAATTATCGGTAGCTTATATTCAGAGATTATCCAATTAATTATGTATAAAACCAACAATACAGAAACAAATAACCATCTCTTTTTGTTTTGGATAAATGCTATGAAAAAACGAGAATTTCTTAGAACATATTAAACAACCTATCTATTCTAAAATAATGTGTGTATGAATTTATCAATTCTTTTGTGATCCTCAAAAATTGTATATATTTATGAATGACCGTGTAAAATGGCAAATATGGTCAATAAAACCCTACTACTACTACTACTACTACTACTATAACAACAGTGAGAGTGGTTTTAGAAACCCATATATAATCTTTCGCTCTCTAAATACCGTGCTACAACAGCGCCTTTAAATAATTTCGAGAGAGATTTTTTTTTTAAAACGAAAGAGGAGCAATAACAGTGCAGCAGCGTTTTATTATTTCTCCTCCTCCTTGTTTTTTAATAACAAAAACGGTAGTTATAAATAGTTATAACGTGCATATATAAAAAACTGCACACGGTATATATAGTTTTAAATTATGCCATGCAATTCTGTGGTGACAAAAATAGATGATCATCATGATATACAAGTCAATTGTACAAGACTCTCCCTCTCTCTACTTCTCTCTCTGTATGATGCATACACTTAATTATGATCATAATCATGGGTAATAATCATTTTTAAATGAGAAGGACTAAAGCATAAAATATACGTAACGCTTTCATAATGTTGAAGTTTTAGATGATGTATTGTGAAAAAGGGTGGTGACTAAGATTTAAGTTCTATTTTAAAAAATCATACATAAAATCATCACCAATCAATCAACTCATTAATAGCCTGTCTACGAGTTTTTGCTTTAGTCCTCCTCTGATTCAGTATCCTAATTGTTGTATAGATTTTAGATTACGTACAAAATAAGAACAGTATTTTCATCTTTAGTATTAGCTTTCCATTTAGCACTTACTTTTCTCAAGTATTTTATCTAATATCGCAAGAGTTTTATGACTAAACGTTAAAAATCTCATTTTTTTATATATCCGGGTCATAGTTTTTCGTTTGATACATTGAATCATGTCGTCGTTATGTCCTTTTGCTTTTCACTCTTCATTACTAAAAAAGTTTTTGTAAGTGTATCTGAACCTTGCATGTTTGATCGAAGAAGTCGTCGTTGTGTAATATATGTATTGACAAATTTATATAGGGACAAAAACACACACTGGAGAAAGTTTGCTAGTGATTTTTAGCAGTTAAATGGATTGTTATGTAATTTTTTTCTTATTTAAAACTTGCTCACATACATGCTGCATGATTTTATTAGGACTTTCTTATGAGTTTTTCTTAGTTTTTGTTGTTTGAAAATTGAGAAATGATTAGAAAACCTTAGCCTACCTGTTTTGCGCAGTTTTATTGAGTCTGCTGGATATTTGTCTATCATTGCCCCACAAAAAAATCAGGATTACTTTCAGTATTACAATAATTAACCGATATGCTAGTTAAGTCTGTTAACCAGAGCTATTAAAATAATATACAGTAGCACAGGTGTTCCTATTTTAATATTCCCTATTGTTCCGTTTAATATTCTTATTACATAATAATTCGATAAGCATTTTGCCAATTAAAATATAGTCTCTTATTTCCGAATATTTGAATGTTATTACATAACTCCAATTTGTACCAGATAATTTTAACCAGATGGCTATATAGGAAAAAAACTGTCTGCTAAATAGTATGTACCAAAAAAATATATGAATCGTGTATTGTTATCGTTCCTGCACAAACAGACAGTTATGCATTTCTTTTCGTTATCATTAATGATTATTTTTTTCTCATTATTATTTATCAATTTTCTTTTGTAGAGCTATTATTGTAGGTTGGTGATGATGAGCATGACGACGTACTTTTCTCACTACTTGATTTAAATACAAGTGATAAGCATGTACCAGCGGGTATGGATTCGTCTCTTTCTTTTTATTCTCGAAACAGATTTTTAATATAGCTTATTCTAAAATTCGTAATGTTAATGTGTGTGCGTGTTGTTTATGTATTCTGTAATGTGGATTTCATGTTGTTTTGGGTTCATGATTTTACTCTCTCTCGTCGTATAGTTTACCATATTAAGGCTTTGTTATTCGTATGAATTTTTATTGGAGTGATTACGATGCGATTTTGTTTAGTTTTTGAATTGTTAATGTATCGATTTGATTATTGTTTAGTTAGGATGAGGAGGAAACGAGAAGTGGATGAGGAACGTTTTTTTGAAGTTAAAAAAATGCAATAACAGATTTTGTTGAAGTGTTGAAAACATGATCAATGATTTTGACAAGTTCATTTTAGTCATATTGAATCAATGATCATGTTATATGATTTTTGGAATTGTTTGGATTGAATATTGTGTGAACCTTCAACCTTTCTTTATATTTACAATTTACAATCCACGCATTACTAAGCCTTTCTGCAAAAAATACACTAAAACGAGCATAAGCACAGTAATTATACGATACTTTTTTTAGAAAAAAAACCTTTTGTTTTCTTGAAATTTCTTATTTCTTTTTCTGTACCAATTTGAATGACAGAGTTTGTTTCATATATATAGCGTGCGTTTAATTATGGATGCAAATATAAAAATAAAATGAAAATCATCATCGTATATAATAATGTAACGAAAACATGCGAAAAGAGGAAATAGTCATCATCTATATAAATTAAACATTTTAAAAGAAGGGATTCTGAAATGGGATATTTAAACTCAGAAAAAGTTCACTTTTTAAAAAAATATTCTGTTTTTCTTTGTGACACGCGATCCTATTAATTTTTCCCCTTCTCTCTCTCTACAATTCTGTAGTTTCCGTTCTCTTTTTACGTGTGTGTTTGTTATTGAGGGTTTTGGTTAGGTTTTACTGGATTGTTGTGGTCGTACTCAATTCACATCAAAAAGTGTCCACTTCATTCATATTATTATACATCTGTATATGTGTGAAGCGTATTATTAAGAAAAGGCAGTTAAACCTGGCTTAATAATAACGGAAAATTCATACATTTTTCGAATATGTTCGCTTTCCTGAATAAATTCCAACTTTGTAATCACTATAAAGAGAGAAAAACCGGAAGTTTTGATTTGCTTTGTTGTGTACTTGTACTTTGTGACCAATCATCATACACAAATCTATACATAAGCACGGTAAATCTCGGGATGAGTTTCATTTGTAAAAATCTATTATCATTTAAGACTTTAAAAAACCACGAAAATCATGCCAATGAGTTAATTTCTACTTTCTATGCTAATATAACCATCTATACAGAAAAGCAATTCAAAAAAACTTACGTTTTCAAACCGTAAAACATCCTGCAAGTAATCCGTTTGGGTACCCTTCACCAAAAAATCCCCAGGTTCCGTGATTTCCTCCTTAATCTTTGGCTTTTTCGCAATAGGTGAAGATGGTTGTTGAATCGGGTTATCTTCAGACTTTTCTACTTTAACCAACTTTCTCTTGCCAACCTCTGTGGAGTTATCCATATTTAATGTGAAGTAATTCAACAACACAGGAAATATAAAACTTTTGACAGAGAGGAACCTATATCAGTTTTTTATTGCCACTGTATTCACCTAATTATTTTATGACACTATTTTAATTTCAAAATTATCAGCAAAATATTATCAAAACTTTCTCCATTCATCCAACACTGTTTTTCAATCTACAAAAAGTATTTTAAATTTCAAAATACACGTTCCATATTTCAAAAAATAAATGCACCCGATCGATACGGTAATTAATTTTTAAGAATGACACACACACCTGTTTGCAAAAGAACACAAATTCGAATCTTATACAAATTCATTGCAAAAAAAAAAAACAATTGTGCAAGCATGTGTGTGTTGTTTTGTGTGTGGAGAGATATTGAACTAGCTTCGCGGTTCACGTGGTTCTAAAGACATGGGGAATTGTAGGGATTCTTTATGCGAGCTATTTAACTTTGTGAATTCGAGAGAGAGAAACATTTTTTCTTTGTTCATTTTTTTGTGGATTTTTCATAAGCTTTTTGTATGATAAATGTTAAATCTGCAAGATTTTTCATTAATTTTGGCTTTATTTTAATATTTTACAAACATCCGTGTTTAATTTAATTTACATAAATTTTTCACTACTTTTCGTCTTTCATCCACATCTCTAGTCCGCAATTGCTAATTTAAAAGTTCTTTAAAGTAAACATTTCAAGACTAACTCTGTCTAGTTAATAAATAGAGCAATTTTATACATCACAAGACATTGTCGATGAAGAGTTGACTGATTGGTTATATATATGAATGCTATACATGGCGATAGTGATGACTACTACATAATACCCTGACCGGTTTCAAATAAATTTTCCCACGACCTTTTTCCTTTCTCTCTGTACATATACTCTATTTTCACTAATTTGTAATACATTTCAAACTACTTTGATTATAGAGTGGGTAGCTACGTACCTCTGGGTACATTCGATTGTCATTTGTTTTTTTTTAAATGTGTGTATAAATTAGTATAACGAAAACGGTTTCAGGTATATATATACTACACGCTTTACCGTATATATATTATATGATATATTCTGTTGATTTCTCCACATTATGATTGAAATCATTACGAATGTTTCAAATCCATTAAAAAGTGTATACCGTATCATTCATGTGTTTAGATTCAAATTTATTGTAAATTTTTAGTGAATTTATTAAAATATGTCAGAAATTAAAAATGAGTACAACCACGATTAAATTAGCAGTATTTTGTGTATGTATTCAGTTAACTAACTCAGACTCGTTGCTTTTAAGTAACAATAATGACCACGAGGGTATATAAAAATCTGTTTCATTTAATACTCCGATTTTGGTTAAAAAATATGAGGGTTTATAAAACTTTGTTGTTTTAATTTAATTTAGATGCTACACAATCTACAAACCACAGGGTAATTAAAAGATTCACTCCACGCTATCCTTACCATGGTGGGAGTTCCCAGTTCTCACACTATCATCATGAGCCACCAATAACTTTGCCAAGGCCAGGGTTACCATTTCCACTTTTTCATCCTGGGTCGTCGTCAGGGATGTCGTTAGGAAGACCTCATCATCATTATAATAATAGACCACCAAGGAGGCCACTAATAGGTCAGCCAAGTAAAAGTACCTTTCCGGAGATTAAAGTTAGGTTGCCTTCTGATGAGGATTTGTTTACTGAGGAGGATGAGGATGATGATGATGTGGAGTTGGATGGTGGTAGTGCGAAAGGTACTGGAGGGGTTGGTGGTGATAATAGGTTGAAAGAGTGGAGTAGTAGTAGTACTACTACTAAACGACCACGTAGTGTTTATACTACCAAGAAATTTAAAAAACTTACTACGACTAGTACGACTACGGAAGCAAGTAGGATTGTTGTGGTGAGTGAGCCAAATGATGATTCTACCCAGGAACCTGGTGATGAGAAGGAAAATACGGCGGTGGGGACTAAAAAGCGGAGAAAACAAAGGCCTACGGTTAGTACGAAACAGGAGGTTGTAGTTGAGAAAGGTGAAAGTGGTGAGTTGGGAGATGTTCATGATGATGATGATGATGATGATGATGGTGATGATGAAGGGGAAGGAGATGGAGGAAATGGGGATGATGATGATGACGAGGAACTCGTAGTTATTCCTATCGTTATGGAAGAGTTGGATTATGATGGGGATGGTAAGAGTAACAGGAGGGGTAAGAAGAAAGGTTCGGTATCGAGTAAACTTGGTGGTGGTTTGGTTGGGGTGAAGAAAAAGATGAAGAAGAAACATAAGGGTAGGGATAAAAACAGGGATGCTGGGGTTAAGAAGAAACGGAGGAGGAATAAAGTTCAAGAGGATAGGACACTTTTGACTGGTGAGAGTGAATGATTGAGAGTTTTTAAAACTTATTGTTTTTGGAATTTATGATAATTTATATATCTTTTTGTTTACACAGCTAAAAAAGCGTTCCTGATAAAAAACGCGATAATCTTACACAAAAAGAAGAAACTAGCCCAATCCGCAGCTTTGGCGTATGGTTTGAACACGATGGCTAAAGTTAAAGGGTTCAGTATTAAAGCTCCAGGGGTTAACTTGGCTATAGGGTCGCACACTAAACTGGGGGCTAATAATGCAGCGGAAGTTGTGGGTAAGGCTCCGGATGAGGATGAAGAAGAGATTGATGAGGATGATGATGATGACTATGATGTTGTTGATACTCTTGATGGGGATGATGATGATGGTGGTGAGGAGAGTGTTGGTGGGGCTATTGAGATTGTTCCTCCGGGTTCTCCTAGTGGGACGGTGCAGCAACCTAGTGCACAGATTGTTATACCTATACAACAGAGTAGTGTTTCATCGCAGTCTGTGCCACCACCCCTTCCTCCTTTACCTGTAGAACCTGTCGTTAGTCCTGTAGCGTATAATAGTAACCAAACGGTGGTGGTTAAGAACGTTCCGGAAGGGACGCAGCATCAACAACCGCTTAACTCTATGATGCAACAGCTTCAAGCACATCTTCAACAGAAGCAGCAACAGGAGGCTTTAGAGAAGTACTATGCTCAACAACAACAGCAACAAGGGCAGCAAGCACAAGGTCAAGGGTTAGGGGTAGTTATTTCTTATACGCCAAGTGCTGGTGGGATACTGAGTCCTCCTTCTGGTCCGTTTCCTCCTGTTGGAGGGGATCCTGAGGTGTATAAAGGGGGTGGTAGTAGTAAAAAAGGGAGTAAGAATAAAAAGAATAAGAAGAAAAAGAAGTCGAGTCGCCCTAGACCTGTGGATTTGGGTGTTAAAGCTAATCTTTACAAGAAGTTTGATGAGTTGGCTAAGCAGACTAAAGATAGGTTGTCTACTTTTATACAAGTTGATGTTGATTTTTTGAGTAGGAGGAGGTCTGGGGTTAGTAGGTAGTAGTGTTGTTAGGCGTGGGAGTATGTTTTCTTCTAGGGTTGGACATGTGGGAGGATCGGATCAACAGGGTTCTTTGAGTGGTGGTAGTAGCCGTGCTCCTTGGGTTAAGCCTGTTTGGAAGAGTGAGTACCCTCGTGGTGATAGTAGTGAGCGGGGACAGAGTTGTGGTGCTGGTGGGTGTGTTTTGAAACCTGTGTTTATATTTTATGGTGATGGAAGTACCGTTGGGGTGGGTAGAGATGAGTAATATAACCGTTGAAATTTACAAACGAATGGTTTTATTTTTTTGATGTGTTTTAATTTATTTAATAAAAATGATCTTCTAAATACATTTTTAAGTTACATTTTTTATCATGAGTTCTAAAAAAGGTACGAGACAATTCACCCAAAAAAACACAGAAATTACACACGTCTCATTTAAATGGCATCGTAAGACCGCCTCTGAACCATATTACTCGAACACTTATGAGGAAACATGACACCAGCTAAGAGCCTATCCGCAAGTGACTGTAAATCCGTGATACATGGAGAAATGACACTGACGATTACGTAAAGGAAGAAACAGATCCCTGCGATCCACCATGATATGAGTACTAGTACTAGTAGCCAGAATATGAAGTTGAATGATTCTTTTATTGTTCTTGTGGTTACTGGACATATTTTGGCTGTTTTTGCTGGTGTGTTTATAGCCTGTGTTGATGGGAGTATTTAAAATTATTTTCACAAGTTTTTATATGGAATAGGTATGTATATGATTTTGAGTCCTTACGTTTGTATGGCTTAAGTTCGAAAACAAAACTTCAAAACTCCGGCAGGACAATTTTTGGAAAATTGTTTAATTTTATATGTACTATAGCACAGCAGCAGCAGCGGTGTGAATTGTCCTTACTCTACTACAATTCTATCTCATGTCAGTAACTCCCAAAAAAATCCTGTTAGATCGTTTATTTTAGAATTTTAATATGTTTTAACTCTTTCTAATTTGTCTAACCTCCTTGTCATCATCACATGAAACAAACAATTTTGTTTACTATAATAATATAAATGACTCATTATCCACACACACGCCTCAATGATTTAATTAGTCTCAACATATGAATACAATTTTTTTAATCTCTGGAATATAGACATGTGGTGGTGTGTGCAAGGGCAAAAAAATCTTATTATAACCTCGTATATGTCGGGTATACTTGATAATATTACACAGATTTAAAGTCAATGTTTCATGTTTCATATTTATCATCGCGTAATTATAGAAAAAAACAAGTCTTATCTTTGGACACTATAGAATGTAAAAACATTTTGACCAGAGAGCCACACGTATCTGAATTCATAAGAGAGGCTTAAAATATATAAACGTATATCAAAAGCTTGAATAAGCGCATATTCATGATAAACCATAAAATATTTTTCTGTCACATTATTTTATTTTATAAAAAAGATTAAATATTTCCAGTATTATAAAAAAATTAAACAACTTCACATACAGAACTCATATGTACAAAATTATACAACACAACACATTCTCTTTTAACGATTAAAAACTCTCCGCCTATCCCTCCACCTCAACCCAGGATTATTCCCACCTCCATCAGGCGAACTATTAACTATTCCCTCTCATAATCATCATACCGTTATTACTATTAGGAGGAGCCTCCCTATACGAATTATTATTCCTCATATACCCACCACCTCTACCTAAACTACTACTACTAGACCCTAACGAGGATCTCATACCAGGACTACCACCCCGACTACTAAACTTATCTTCATACCTATTCCTATGGTAAGAATCACTATTACCACCACCACGGGGACTATCACCCCAACGGGGATCACCACTCCCACCTGGTCCACCACCACCACCACCAGTGATGTTTATTAATCCCTCCCATAATCATACCACCACCCCTAGAGCCTCTTCTACTACTGAAATAAGACCCACCTGGACTCCCTCTAAACCTACCCCCACGGTCCCCATAAGGTCGGCCTCTACTAGAATTACCCCTGCTAATAACGTTGCTACTACCCCGGTTGCTATTACCAAAGGATCCTTCCCGTACTCCACCTTTGTTATAAGCAGCAGCCACGGATCCACTCTGACCGGATGACTCCAAAGCTACGAAATCGTCCACGTGGAGTGAAGGGGGACGGGACGTGTTTGGAGGTCTAGACCTGAAAGGATCTAATCCTCGACTGCCACCACCACCTATTCCACGGCCAAAACCACGAAGACCACCACGTAAATGATGAGACCCGAAAGGTTTCCTGTGATGATGATGAGCATGGTGATGGTGGTGGTGGTGATGATGAGGTGTTAATCCACCCAACCCAGCGATACTTTTTCCTAAAACGTCCAGTTTGATCATTTTATTAGCTCGTTCCCCACTACCAGCAGGACCACTTTGCTGATTAGTTTTACTATCCTCCGTACCGGCTACACCCCCGTCACTAGATTTATAAAACCTCTCAATCTCTTTAACAACGTCAACGTCAGGAAACAACCCAGAACATATCTCACCCAAGTCACAAACTACAGTTTCCGAGTACTCAGAGTCCAAATCAAAAGCGGGTGGGATAGAAGTTAGCCAGAAAGGTGGAAGGTTCTCAGATCCTAGCTTCTCTACAATAACGAAAACTGGTCTTTTACTGAATAATTCTTGTAGTAAGTCTGGAACGGGTAGGATAGTTTCTGGAATAGTTTCAAACTGTTCTTTATCATCTTCTAGGTATTCCAGTACGCTTGCTAGCATCGTGTTTGTAGCTTTAACTTCTGTAGCTTCTACAGTCACTTGATTATTATTATTATTACGTCGTCGCTGAGTTGACTTGTTAAGTCTGGCTATTAGTTTTTGAAGTAGTTTGAATAGCCGGGTTAACGGGTGTGTTGGGTTAGAAAAACAAACTTTTTGCTCATCCTCTTCTTCTTCGTCGTTATTATCGTTAACATCTTCGTCTATTTCCATACCGTCGGTAGAATCTAGTTCGTCGTCATCCTCGTCATCATCATCATCATCACCACTTTCTTTTTTAACTGGGTAGTTCCCATTCCAATCCACAGCAACTTTAAACTCTTGTCTAGTAAGAATACTCCCACGGTTAGTAACGTTGCTCCCTGTACCAATGCCTAGGGGAAGTTAAAGACCTGAACAACTCTACTATCGACGATATACAAGACCAAGCAGCTTCGAAAGTATCAGATTTAGTTAAATCTATATCAGCTAGTGTAACGAGAATGTTACGGAATAGCCCAGGAACCTTTTCTATACAATTACGCATGTGGTAGAATCCGTACTCTGTTTCTGCTATTATCTCTAGCCCTCTGAGAACCCCTTCCATGACTCTACTCTCAGGGAACCTGTACGGGGTTGAGCCCACGTAGTTGATTAGCGTGTTTGAGATTGTTATAAACAGGTCTTTGGGTGGGAGGGAGTTGGCAAGTACGAATTTAGAGTCGTATATTTTACCAGAGTACCCGTACATTGGCACTATCAAGTTGATTTCTTGGTCGCAGAGGGACTGGAATATCGTGATAATGTTTTCTTGGGCTTGTACGTGGGTTGTGGATAGGCTTGTTGTACTGGAACTTGTTACCATACAGCAGAATTGGGTTATCAAGTCTGTGTACTTTTCATCTAGTTTTAAGACTCCGCGTAGCGCTTGCATAATCCCTGTTTTTATAGTTCCTGAGTTGTTGATTAGAGAGGAGAGGAATCCAAGTAGTCTGGCTGTGTTGCTAGAGCATCCTAAGAGTTTTGGTGGTTTGGATTGGTCTAGCCAGGCTTTTATCGATGATGTTTGGGATATGGATTGGGGTAATTGTTGTTGTTGATCTGATTGTTGAAGTTGATTGTTGTGATTCCATGTCATTCTCAATAGAAAGGGATACCGAATCAAGAACAGCACGACAAACAACCATGCATGTGGACCCAGATAGGTCAGCCAACTGTACACATAGTCGCTTGAGTACTGTGATTAGTTTAGAATTAGTAGAACTGCAAAGCACTCCTATCATTTCCTGGATCTGTGAAGACAATCCGTGTATGTACGCACTCCACAGTCTACGAAGCTTAACGTTTTCCGTACACTCTGACTCTGTTAGTGGGATTTTAGAAGCTATAGGTAGTGGTAGTGGGAGTAATTCTGAGAAAATACTGACTCCAGTTATGAACGTGGCTGGCTCTTCCATAGTGTAGTTTAGTATTTCAGATATAACTGCTGTCCAAGTGCTTTTGTTGAGTTCTTCTTCTGTTTCTACTCCTTGGCGTAGTGCTGGGATTGTGTAGGATAGTAGCGTTCCTATTATGTTTTGGGATACTTCGCGGGAGCGTTTGTAGCATGGGGCTGTTGCTGGGATTGATTCTGTGATTGTGTAGAGGTTTAGTAGTACTGGGACGGCTGTTGTGTCTTTGAAATCTAGGGATTATACGTTTTTTAGTGTTAGAACTTTCTATATGGATAAAAAAACTATTCGACATAATATTCACGTTTATTTACCTGTCTTTCTAACATGAACAACTTGGGAAATAACCCTCCTGATAATCTTAACCACCGGAGAAATAAGATTAACCAACGCATCACCCCGCTCACTAACAAACGTGTAAGATTGTGACCAAGGCTTCCCATTAAAATCATCGATAATCTTCTGTATAATAGTCGTGAAAGTAGAAATGACGTCCAAGCTGTGTAGTTTGACTAACGCGATGTCGTACTTTAGTTCTTTGATTAGCATGTGGTCTACATCTGAAGGGATACAGTTTTTGGCATCGTCTGAGGAGGGTGGGACGACTGTGTATTGAAACAACGCAATATATTAGGGTATGGTATAATAATATTTATTACAAACAAAAAGTACTATATGTAAAGTCCCTTACCTTGCCCACAAAGCACCCTAACCGCACTAGTAANGGTATAATAATATTTATTACAAACAAAAAGTACTATATGTAAAGTCCCTTACCTTGCCCACAAAGCACCCTAACCGCACTAGTAAGCTCAGGAGGAACACCCCAGTTACTCTTCACCCCACTACCACTACTTTTATTAAACCTCATCAAACTATCCACACTAGACTTGACAACTCCAAACAATTCTTCTATCCCGTCCAAAGTAAACAAGTGCGGATCCAGTACTGGACGAAGAAAGTGAGTAACGCTCGAAATATTCCCGTTGAGTCCTTCATCGTCATTCTCCATGCTCGTTATTATGTCGTAAATGTTGGATCCGTGCTGTAAACAACACACACTACTGTTAAGTATCAGTATCGAACCAAGAGTGTCAAGCAATAATAATGAAAAACTTACTTTCTTCAAAAACAAACTATCCTCCCCATTCCTAACAATAAACCCAACGATTTTACAAGCATACCCTCTCCTAACACAACAATCCCGTTTCAAACAATCCAACAACGGGGATATCAAGTCCCCAATCGTGAGTGTACAAGCCAAAGCTTGCCTACCCAACGGAGTAGCCAAAAACGAAACCAAAGTCTGTAAACAAGCTATATCCTCGGTTTTATTACTCAAACTCTCCCCGCCATCCTCTAATAAACCCTCCAACCCACCAACCACCCTATCAACACACTTAATAACCTCCAAACAATGACAAGCATAAAGAGCAACCCCATCATCCTCCAACAACTGAGCCAAAGTCCTAAGTAATATACTACTACTCTCCCCTTCCCCACACAAATACACCAACCCAACTTCCCAAGACAACAAAACAGACACGATCTCACTAACCAACCCCCCAGTCCTCCCACACAAATCCTTATTATTAACCAACACAGTACAACACTTCACAAACTGATACTCCCGCAAACTCTTAACAAACAACCCTCTAGGATCATGCCCAGGGATAACAGCACCCTCCCCCCCAGGCAACTCAACCAACCCACGCCCAGGCAACACCCGCACAGGATGCCCCAAGTACTGCCCAACCTTCTTCCCTAAATCCCTCAAATTCTCAA
>JAANSO010000691.1:0-25200 GCA_036507315.1 Lepidocyrtus fimetarius
AAATCCATCATCACATAACACTTTTGTTATAATAGCATAGAAAGCTTATTTATGTCATCATTTTTTAACGATGGGAATGAGAAGAAGGATAAAAAAGGGTTAACGTGCCGTCGTTATCGTCCTTCTCGTTGATTATCCTCTAAAATACCCCTTTCTTTGCAAAGTATTATAAACTGCCTTTTAAATATTTCAAAAGCTCGTTAAAAACTACGTAACAATTGCATTGCCTGCATCTAATTTATTTGCATATGTAGCTCACATAACTTCATGCCTGTCACATCCAATTCGTCCTTTGGTTTAGGGACTGTTCAGAAATTACCTCTCCTCTGTCGCTACTAAAGGGACTTCAAAAGTGTCCAATTAGGCACCACGTAATTTATGCACTGTCTCTAAGAAAATGCTCGAAGCCATAATCATGTAAGTGGCCAAACAGAAAACAGATTGAGCTCTCGTAAAAAAGATTATTAAACCCAGCTTCACTTTCCCTTTTTTACCTTTTAAATTATTTGGCAGTTGTATTTAAATTTTAACTGCCAAACTAAACAAGGATGGTAGTTAAAATGTGATAATGACGCATTTTAAGTTAGAAACTTTCGTAAGCTTCTATCTTATGTGTGGCAGTTTTAAAGTCGTAAAGTTTATTACAACGCGTTAGGTAACTACTATAATGACAACGTAATAAGACGCTAAAACTTTCGAGGATTTTTTAAATTATGATAACAGCTGAGAATGTTTTATGAATTTTGACAAATGCAAGAAAAACCCTGCAATTATGCAGTTTTTTAGTTAAAAATCAGTTCTTGTGCAATTTGCTTTTTATTTGAGTTTAAAAGATAATTACGTCATGACATATCTGTCCCAATTTCAAGCGTTTCCCACACGGTAGTTAAACTCCGCTATAGTGGTCCTTCTTTATAGTGGTGGATTTTATAACATTTCTGTCTGGTTCTCTGCCTATTTTGGCAAATTGGTAATTAACCACAGGTTTAAATCAGTTTTGAAGCGGAAGTGCAATTTTATCGTAATCTTAATGAAACTGATATGAGTTTAAATATGGGACTATTCAAGCATGAATATAATACACGGCGACACGTCAAATACATGAGAAGGGATACAATTATTTTTTCTTAGATTGTTCCCTTCAAAGAAGAAAAATAGAAAGCTTTGCAAAAAGAATGGCGGCGTTCAAAACTTTGGGTACTTAACGCACTTTTGTTCCTGGTTGGTCAAGCAGTGTATAAAATGGATCGTGATTTTTTTTTGTAGGAAGTATAAAAAATAATCTCGTGAAATAAAAGTAATCAATCATTGGAATTATTATGTAATTTTAAATTGATTTTTGGCACTTGTTATGCAACAATAATTACGTTAACTTTAAGATAAATTTAAAAACGTCTTAGTTTGCTTGAGAAGGAAAACATTTTAAAAAACATTCATTTTAGTACACGCCCTTCAAAACATTTGATAATTATTTAAATTATAATTTTTTGCTTTAAATGATTGCTTTGATTACGCCTCAGCCATTTGGAAAAGTTTAATAATTGTATTTTTAGCTATGTCCGACCACACACGAGATTGTAACTGCAAACCGTGTCAAGTTTTTATTAAAATCAAAGGTTTTTCAAAAAGAACCGCAGCAGATGATTCAGCTTTTTAATTTTAAGAATCGTAAAAAGATTTTTTTGCGGAGAAGGGAGAGTTTTATTTGTTTTTTGCAACTTTTTTCTTTTTGTGGATGAGAAATAACGAAAGTGAAAAATAAACCACAATTTTAATGAATTTCCCTACCAAAATAGATTTTCATTAGAATTTTTGGGGTTTAAAGGGTGAGTTTTGTTCCCAATTGTAAGTTTTAGATACAGCTATTTTCATAAAAGGGTTCATTTAGCTATTTTTAAACTGAAATCATGACGTGTCGTCGTGTCATTTTAATGCTTTTGCTTATTAACCTTTTCCTTCCAAATTTTGCCTTGGGAGTATGTAAAATTACGATTACGAGTTCATGCGTGAGAATGACATTAAAAATAGAGTCGTTAACTTCTAAAAGTATATTTTCTATATGAATTAAAAGCTTGGTAGCAAATTTTGTATAAAATTTGCATAAAAACTATTAAACTATAACAATATGGAAAATAGGAACCAGGGGTTCTAATGAAGAAAATACGGCATTGTTTATTATTGCCTCAAAATCATAGTAAATCCCAGTATTGTTATGTTTTCCTTGAAAACCTTTATTTTTCTATTGTTTGGTTAGAAAAGGGAATTAAGGTAATAAAGGGATTTGTATGGGGAAGAGGCACTTAAGAAGGCAACCCTTTCACACTTTTGAGTGGTATTGATTGAGTGGGTTGACCGTAATTTAGATTTTTCCAGAAAACTAGGACAAAGATGAAAGTCTCTCCTTGAACGTTTTTCTTGATGATTACCAAATTTAAAAACAGGAAGTTCCCTAGATAGACTTGTTTATAGTGAACAAGTAGATTTTAAATATTACGGTTTTTACTTACTGGAAGTGGCTCCTGGTAATCCACGGGGTTAAAATCTTTAACGGTAACTGTAGTCATGGAATCCGTGTCCCCATCACGGTTTGCCTCCTGTTGCTTCTCCATCTCCGCTTTGTTCATTTTTAACTTTTAAAATTCAGTCAAAAATTTGTAAAATTACAGACTAAAAATTCACTTTTGCACGAAATTTCAGAGGAACCAACAACGGTTCTTTTAATAAAAATAAATTAAACAAATTCACAACAGAGCAATTTCATTGCATTCGTCCTGAACAAAGAACGAGCGAGGACTGAGTGGCTGCGCTAATCACGAGCGTGGTTAAAAGTTGTTGAAGGGTTGCTCATTACAAAAGCTAAGGTAAATTTCCATTTGTAATAATATCAATGAAAATCATAAATGAACAAAGCCATGTGCGTTTTTTGCATGAAAAAGATAGGATTGAGCAAAACAGGATGATGATGCGGAGGAGTTGCATTTTTGTAAATCCTCCTCATTCAATATAGAAACCCTTTTGATTAGCTTGTTCGGCCTACAGAGTCTTTCAACAAAGGGGGAAAAGTGAAGAATGGGATGGGAAAATAAGGGCAAATTAATTCTGATGTGGGTTTTTAAAGAATACTTGCAAAACAAGGGGATCGTGATGGTTGCTCAGTGAATTCTGAGTTTGCTTTGTTCAAGATTAGGACAAGAAAGTTGGAAGTTAGTTATTATTAGAAATTTCTGCTTAATTCACGCTCTCTGAAAAAGTTGTGCCACGAGCTGGGCGAGTGAAGGAAAGAAGAGTTTCGGGATGTGAAAATGGGCTGAGGACGAGGTTTTTGATGGAGAAGAGAGAAAGCGAGATTGAGTAGGAGGGTTTCCCTGGTGAAGGACGCCAAAGAGGAAGAAAGGAGAGAGCGGAGAAAACTGAGAGGAGGGAAACAACTTGTTTCAAATCCAGAGAAAATTTTCTCAGTCTGTGATCAACTTGGAACTGGAGCAGAGGACAAAATTTAATTAAACTCGTGCTTCCATTTGTTAATGTGGATTTTAAGTGGATTTAAACAAGATTGAAGAAAAGTAAGTGGACATAGTCTATAATGAACGTTTTTTATAGTGGACTAGTATATTTTTAACTCTTTTTTGTTGAAGGATTGTAATGGAAGGATGGACCCTCCCCAATTTGAAGAGAGGGGCGGACTAGTCGCTTCAAATCACGAGTGGGGCCGATGGCATCAGAGTATTACTGAAGTGAATGTAGAAATTAATTTGGCTCCGGGCACGAGTGCCAAACACTTGAGCGTTAGGATTCTCCCGAATGAGTTGGAGTGTAAAATGCTCGACGGATCTAAAGTTTTACTCAAGGTATAATTTAATTAAACTTAATTGTTTTTAAAGTTTATTAAAAATTACTTTTTTTCAGGGTAAACTCTTCAATACGATAAAAGTTGACGAGTCAATTTGGACTGTGGAGGAGAAAAGGATTTTGAGAATTGTCCTGGCAAAGTTGAACTACGCAAGTGGGGGAGGTTGCTGGACTTCTCTTTTTCGAAAGGGGGTGTACCCCGCTGATAAAGAAACGGAGCAGAGGATGCGGAACAAATTAGAATTGGAAATGTTCCAGTCCACCCAGGTATAATTAGAAAATAATTGGTTAATTATGTAGATTTTAATTGTTTTTTTTAATCTTGCGCAGTATCCTGGAATGGGTGTTAGCCATGGACAACCACCGTCATAAACGCTCACACGACTTCGTTTTTTTAGCGTTATACTTAAAAATTCAAAACGGAATCTTCCAATCCATTATTTTACAATTTGTTAAATTATTTCTCGATGTTAATAGCTGTTTATAGAGTAGTGTAATCATCCTTTTGTTTCTGTATTTGTCTTATGAATATTAAGTCACCATCTTATTTTAGAAAGTTATTTTCAACTAAACTAAACGGCCTATACTGATATTAATTATTTAAGATTTAAGACTTTTTTGTTTGTAACCGATGCTTTAAAATTCTAGTCATTAAAAAACGACCTTTATACGTAATTAAAAAGTGTAACTTAAATATGCAACTTACTCAACTGGGGAAATTATAAGATTTAAGATGAAGAATTGAAGGATGGACCAGCAAAAAATTTAAACGGTCCCATCTCCCACTTTCAAAGGCAATCACCAAACAGACTTAAAACAACTACTTTGGTATACATTCCACTGGGGAAAATCTCTATCCTAAGTCTAATATTAAATGGATTTAAATGCCAAAGATTAAAAAAATGTAATTGTGCAAAATAAAGGTGACAGTAATTTACAAATTCTGTGGAAAAAGTAATTTGAAAAACGTCATTCAAAGGTAATGATGGTGTGTGGGTGAGCATCCTCTCATTTTACATTTTCCTCCTCAGTCATTTCCCTGGAAAGATAAGTCATTATAAGCACCAGCTTGAACTCCGTTATAAAGGCCATGCTTATAAAGGATAGTTACCATTGGCACGTGTATTAAATTGAAAACTATTAGTTATATAAACTAGAATGGTGGTAAGAGAAATAAGAGGAATAAGTTTTTTTTATTTCTCGTTATCATCCACTTCAACATCGCATTCACCACACAAGGGAAAAAACCACACGCAAACAAATGTTGCATTGCACCAACAAAACAAAGTCAAAGGCCTGGTTATTATTACAAGAATCTGTAGGAAAATCCAAGAGTTCTCCCAATCCTGTTTTTACCGTAATAACAGTCCCGACTCCAAACCTTACCACAGTAAAAATCCTGTTGGGTACGCACTTAAACTCCGCTATAATGGATACAAAAGAACGTTATACAAGTTTAAAATCAGCAATGTTTTTCATACGCTTATCAAAAGGGCCTTTGCAGTGTTTTTGGCAAAGTGCAGAAGAGTCTGGGAGAGGCAGGGAAAGTTGGCCAGCCTTTTCAGAGTCTATACTAGTTTTTCCCCATATAAGTTCTTGCATAGGTTGGACTCAAGTTTAGTTTCGTTGTGGAAAGAGAAGGAGCAAGATTTGTGCAAATTTTCTGGCTTGCTCTTCTTCTTTTCAATGCGGTCTTTTCTCCAGATTGTGTGAAAAGTGTGCGAATTCAAATTGGGACTCTCGTAATGAACAAAGCTTTTGTTCGACTTTTTTGTCAACATTCTCATTACGAGAGCTCTTCCTCATCAAATATTTCTCTTGTTTTCTCACTCTGTGTAGATTCCTTGAATTGCTAACAATAAAAATCTGAAAGGCTTGCTGAATACCCTTTGAATTGTAAATCCTGTTGAAAATGTGTTAAAAGAGCTCAGAAACCGTAGGAACAAAGAGAATAAAAGGCAAGCTCTATAGAGAATTTTGCAAAGATGAAAAATGGGTGAACGTTGATTTTTCTAGGGCTTCCTTCCAAAAATATTTCCAGACGGATTTTGCAAAAGTAACATATCGGTTTTTCTCTCAAAATATTTTGCATTTTTTCGCAAATCATTCCATTGACTGAAGTTTTGAATAAGTGGGCATCACTCAAATGTGCTCCTGGTGTTTCAATGGGGAATGGAAATAATTTGAAATATACAATTTGAGAAAAGGATTTTGATGGAAAATAAAACTTGTGGGATTTAAATTGAAATTTTTCTACGATAAACTTGTTCAAAACAGGGTAAAAACGGAAATAAATCAATTATTTACCGGGCGGGAAAATATTTAAGTCTGAAAACTTTTTAAACTCCAAATGCAAAGGTAAGAAACTTTCTTTTAGTTTTGCATTAAAAGACAGAAGTAGAATGCGCAGAGTATTTATAAAGAAGCTTGTGCGAAGTATGAACCTGAGGAAGTTTTGCAAATTTAAGTTTTAAACTCGTTTTCCTTCTCCAGTTTAATTCTTAATGAGAAATTGAAAAAGTGTGCAAGAAATAGAGAAAGTACATTAAGGAATTACACTTGCTTTTTCAACCGGGTAGCTTTTACAAGGCGGCTCATTATCTTTCTTTGGCTTTGTCACGCTCATTTCAGATAGTCCGACAACTCCGGCACTTTATCAAGTCATGGGAATAAGTGGTTAAAAGGCTGCAAGTCCTATTTCAACATTTTCCATTTAATATTTTATGAGAAAGCAAAAAGCCTTTCTTTATTTTTTTAAAAAGAAACAAAAAATAGTGTGTAGGAAATGCATTGCTGCAAAAATTGGTGTTTTTTAAAAGTACAAAAAACTGGACTATCCCACTATCCTTCTGACTAAGCCGGGTTAGCAAGGTTTTTTCAATGCAATCAGAACAAAAGTAAAAAGAAAAGTAAACTCTGCTATAACGAAAAGGTATGTACATGTACACTATAAGAGAGGTTTGCTATAGCCGGGTTTTACTTTTTATGTACTTCCATTATTATTTCCTTTTGTAAAAAAGTATTTTCTTTCATCAGTTTCCTTCCAGAGTGACCAGACTCTTTTGGGGTTTCATTCTTAAAAGCTAAAAATAACTTTTTCTGAATGTAATGACGGATTTGAATGAATAGTAGATTGGGCATCTGCAAAAAATAAGAAACCTTTTAAAGCTTGCTTTTACTAAATAAACGGCTAATGCAAGGTATTAAATTGAGCTTGTATTGCGTAAAATGGAATTATTTCTGTTGCTTGTTAGTAATAATGACGTTGTATATTCTACGTTAAAAGCATGGGTTTAAAATCACAAGGGTTTACTATAATATTTTAGAAGCCTTGTAAATAAAAGAAATACAATTTAAAATAAAAACTTTACTAAAGAAAGGCTCAGAAAGGTTTCAGACTGTTTTCCCCGGATGTAAAGAAAACAGACAAAAGTAGGCGGGGAAAGAGGATGTGAAGATAGTGAAAAAATACCTAAAAACTTTAGAATTAAAATAAAAGGTAAATAATTAAAAGATTGGAGAAAGTTTCTAACCCTTATCAAAAACTTTTAGAAAGTCTTGAAGGAGAATGATAAGGGTCTCTAAGGGCTCGTTTTACAATGACATGTGGGGTCGTTTCCTTGTTATTTATCGGCTTAACTTTTTTAAGGAAAACAAAAAATATGAATGAAATGAATAGATTGAGAAGGAAAGGATTTTCCTTTTGGCGAAAGCTTAGAAATTATAAAATCCTCTGAGTTCTTGCCTTGGGAATTTCTCCTAAGCACGTTGATTATGTTGACGAAGATGTTGTTTTTGGATTGGAGGTTTTCTGGAGGATATACAATTCCCGCTGAGGTTTACATTTTATTATGCAGGTTGGATAGTTTCGCAAGGCTTGTTGAATTTTGAAATTATCGAGGTGTTTACAAAATACGAGAACGGAAGTTAGAATTTTCTGTAAACTTCTCTAAAAAGTTGAACCAAATGTTTTCCTAAAACCTAAGATTAAAAAGAGTTTTTAAACTCTGGAATAATTTAAACGAGATAAATCCTTTGAATGATATGCAAAAATCAGACTTAAAATATAATTTACTAGAGCGTAAAATAGGTCAAATAAATTCCAGACTCTTTTTGCATATGTTCTTTAAAAATAGCAAAACTTTGATATAGTGATCCTTCCTTATAGTGAACAAGTAGTTTTTATATCTAGCGTGGGTTCATTTTATAACGAAGTTTTGGAAGGAAGCCAGGATCAGCATTCCAGAAGGAATTTCGGATAAACCTTGTAAGACAAAAGTGAGGTTTCACGGATGGATTTTTACCCCAATTTTTTCTCCATTCTTGTCTATCACCGGATATGTGATATAAAACACCAGAATGCAGAAATGAGCAAGGTTTTGCGTCAAAATGAGGAAAAAGATACAAAGTTTCGCATTTTTAAAAAAACTGTCTTTTCCATGTCGGTTTAGATGAAGAAAAAATAGAGGATTTTTCTTGGGAGCGTCTCTTGTGAAACCAAGTAAGAAATATGATCTGATGATGCGGATACAAGAAAAAATAAGATCTTTTCTTGTTTCATTTTCTATTTCCGCTTGTTTTTAAAAACAATATTTTTATTTAACCCTGGTTTTGACATGGAACCTCCTTTGTGACCTGAAAAAGTTTTTGAAATTGAAAAGGAATGGAAAAAAGTTTCCCATTTCATTATGATAAAAGTCAATTAGATTCAATTTCAACTTTTTTTCATTTTACTTTTTTTCTGCAATTCCAGGCCAGGCTATAGGGTTTCCGATTAAACTTGTAAGTTAATCTCGTTAGCGTTTAATTAACTGTTGGTTAAGATCTAGTTAAGGTTTTAGCAAAAAACATTCTTGTGATTTCTTTAAATTCCTCGTTCTGTCTTGTTCTGGACTTTCTCATTAGGGTTTGTTGGGTAAGCTCGGTATAGCGTAATAAGCTGGTGAGCAAGTCTCGTTTAGTTACAAAATTATAAAATTAACTATGACATTTGTTAAGAAATACTAGTTAAGCTCGATAGTGTTCTTTAGAGCTCGTTAAGAGCCTTAAAGCTTCTACATTATGTTTATTAATCATTTGCGCTAAAAAATAGTCTCGTTAGTGTTAACTGACACTTCTCGTTAACTCTCGATATGAAAAGTCCAGTGTATTTTTAAAGGAATGTAAAATGAACAAAATGGCAAATTTTCTCCTATTTTTCAATTCTCAAGTAAATACAAAAATAGGATTAGAACGGTTACATGATACGTTTTTGTCTCGAGCTTTGTCAAGGTTGAAAGACTGGAAAACACTTAAAAATCGTATACAGGATTACAGGATTCCGGCATTTTTTGACTGTTGCTTTGCAAATACATTCTTTACATTTGCTTGTTTACATTCCATGCTTTGTGCTTGTAAAAAAGTATTTATTTTTTAGCAGTTCTTTGTTGAAAGTGATTAAATTGGGAAAGGATGGGAAAGACATATTCACATTCAATATTGATTTACATGAGAACACACGCGTATTTTTATCCTACGACAGGACATGACATGACATGCTTCTCTCACTTACTTATACTTGCCCATTCACTCACGCAATGTCAATATTAAATGAGAAAAAGGGAAAATTCACCGCTCTTCGTTTCCATGAATTCTTCTGAGCTACATATGTGAGCTGACACGGTACTAATTTTATTGCAATTTTCTCACAAAATACCTTTCCCATGCTCAAAGGAAATGAACAAAGAAATGATGATACCAAAGAGAAATCATTTTTTATTCACTTTCTCCGTCGGGAAATACATGAATGATCTTTTTTCCTGGGAAATGTGCTGAAATCTTTTTTAATTTTGTTCTTTCCTAAATTTTACAGTCGGTCATTGTGCAAATTTTCATTTGGGAAACTGAATTGTATCTGATTTTAAACAATGTAGAGAACAGTTATAAAAAAGATATGAAAAATTGGCGAGGAATGAAACTCGGTACTAAATGAATTTATTTAAAAGTTTGTATAAAATTTGCGAAAGTTATGTATGGACCAGGTTTGCTTAAATAGCTTAATAATTTCATTTAGTAGAGGGAGTGTTTCCTCGTTAGTTTAAAAATGAATCTTATTTAATAATTTTGTTCGTTCTGAGCTTACTATTAGATGTATGAGATAGAATAAGCTGTAATGATGAGAGTGAAGATAACCAAAATATGTAAAAACTATTTCTTCTATTTTTTCTCATCAACGAAACAAAGTTTTCTGCCAGGTTTAAACTTTTCCCCAGAGAAAGTTTTCCAACCTTCCTCTCATCTCTTTCACCACCCATCTGCACAATCTTATATGAGCCGCTCATTATTTATTTATTACTGTAATAAAAACTGGGAAGACGAAGCGTAGAATGGAGATATTATGTAATGCGCTGTATATAATATCTTCGTATTCCTTCGTGTCACTTCCGCTACAATTTACAGGTTTTCTAGGAAATCGGGGAATAAGGATTACTTCGGTTTTTATGACTTTTACGACTTTTATGACTCTATGTCTGCTATAAAATAAACCAAAAGGAGTGGAGAGCCGAAACTGTGTTCGGTCTCTATTTTAATCAGATGCCATTGCAGGAAATGAGAGTGATGAGGGTACTCATTCCATGTGACAGGTGAAGGATAGCGGGAAACCAGGACTTGAGATAATTAGCAAGTTTTTGTTTATTGACAAAAGTCAGAAGATTAGTTATCCCATGGGTTTCTAAATATAAGCAAGTTGTAACGGATGCAGTATTCAAAGTCCACTATAAAAAACGTTCGCTATAACGGGGCCTTTACTCCTTTCATCTTTCAATCAGACTAAAAATAGGTTCTGGAGTTAATATAATTTGAGCTTTTTTTGAGTCAATTTTCAAAATTTTGTGCTTACCCGCCACCCAATCGATTTTCTCAGTTTTCTTAAATTTCCGCTACAAATGAACAGCTTTCATTTCTCCCCAGGGCCCGTCACTATTTCTAAAAAAGTTGAAGTGAGAGTTTTTTTTAGTCCGTGTCACTTTCCCTCGAGGCTTGTATTAAAGAGAAAAATAGGAACAAAGAGATCTTCATATCAACTTTTTTTCTTCTCATCAATTTCATCGCCAGCACCGTCATCACAGCGGTAGCTCCAACAGCTGGAGTTTTTTTAGCACCATCACAGAACCACAATTCTCCATCATCTCCAGAACAATCGTACAATTCATTTCTTCAAAAATACCGTATATTCTGTATTTATAGGCAGGTCTGAATTAAAACCCCAGCACGATGTTTAGCGAATTTTCATATAATCCTTGGTTACTAATACAGGATATACGTTTATTCTTTTATTTCCATTTTCAACTGTTTGCACTACATTCCTGCATTTCCATTTTCTTTTAAATTATGCACAGCTATTTGAAAGGACTGCTTTGTTTGACTAGGAAATTGAGAGAAAAAAGTGAAAGCTGGATATGGAACAAGTGCTCGATCAGGAAATGATTATGTTGATAGCGTTGATGATGAGGGTGATGATGATTTTTACAAATCATGTAAGAAAGTTAGCGAAAATAATGCGCCAGAGACTTAAAATATGAAACCTCTGTAGGGAAAGGAGATTTAAACAAGATGGAAAGATGAAGATAACGAGCGTGGAGTTTAATAGGGAAGGGTTTGATGATGAGAAAAATGAGAAAGTTGAAGCTGATGAAACGTTGTAAATTGTTTAAATACTAGCTTGAAGATAAAAACGAAAAAAGTAAGTTGTAAGCAGTTTAAAATTCAACTACTTGTTCACTATAAAGAAGCCTTGCTATAGCGGAGTCACAGACAGACAGACTATTAAAATAGTTTTTACTTACAAGCTAGTAATGTAGAAAAGATGTGGGACTTTCGTAATGGGATCTTGATCTATCAAAAAGATATTTAGCTTTTGATGTGGTAAAAAAAGTTACGAAATAAAAGAAAAGTCTGAAACATGAGGGACCTCTATTTCTAAAATGAAATCAATATCTTCATCATTCTTTAAGAAACTGTTTCTTTTTAAAAGTTACAGTGAGAGTGGCTACAAAAGGGTATGAAATGGGAATAAAATGTTGGAAAATGGCGTTGCTTTTTTATTGTCTATGGCTTCCATTATCTTCTTTTTGAAGTTTAGGATTTGAAAGAAAAATTGATTTTGAAATGGGGAACGATACAAAACATTTTTTTATTTTTTCATCATTAAAATATCTTTGAAGAAAACTGTTTCTCCGAGGAGATTTGACTTTTCCTAACCTATTATTTCTCTGTGAGTAAACTCGAGCCAGCAAAAAAGCCAATCCTGGCTACCAAGCCAATTTTATGTCATTTTCCAGCTTTAAAGTTTACTTTTTTCTTATCAAAATTAAAATCTTGCGCGGGTAGTAGACGACTTGCAGAATTGGGATATTCATTTCCCGGGATGTTATTTCCCAAAAGACGGGGAAGCAAAAAATCAAAACAAAGTTTTAAAAAGTTGAATTCCCGCCTGCATGAGATCCTATATGGCTAATAGTGAATTATAAGTTTTTTCCAATAACTTTAAACTGGGTTTTGAATGGGAAATAATGGGAAATGGCAGCACACATGTCCAGTTTTATTTCCCAGCTTTCACCTCCACAGGAAACCATATCAATTGAAGGGAAAAAATTAAAGTTGATAGGAAGAAGTGGAGGAGAAATATTTTTCAGAGTTGAATTCTTTTAAAAAATTTCCAATACGGGTTTCAGTAAGCTACAGAAGCCTTTTTTAGAAAAGCAGTGATGAATAAAATGTTTAAAAATGTTGCTCCAGTATAAGGAAGAAAAACTTTGGGGAAAAAGAAGAGAAAGTGAAGTGAGTGAAAGCACTTTAGTCAATGAAATAAAAACAAGGTTTGGGAAGGACTAGGAAGCGGAAGGTGGAATTATAAAGAACTTTCTGTCCTTCAGTTTTGGGAAAATGGGTACTTTGCTCCCTTTTCTAAATTTACACATAGTAAGGTTCAAAATTCCCTTTCGTAATCATCATCATTTCAGTCTTGATATTTTGTAGAATGGAGGACACGCGGTATGAAGTAGTGTGGAAGTAGAACACATGGCAGGGCTCCTGTTTTACTGCAACCTCAGTGGAACAAAAAAATCGATCCGGTCCCCTTTCTCAGAGAAAGAGCCGAAATAGGACTAAAGTGAAATGGAGAAGGATAAAAAACGGACAAGGAAAAGAAAAATGAAAGGCGGCCTTTTAAAACTAAAATCAGAGATAAAACCCTGGGTTTCAAACGGGTTGAATAAGCTGTAAATTCTCTCAATAATAAGCGGGTTTTTTGAATGTCAGTTTTTCCGGGGGAATTTCAATAAAACCCGGCCCGCTTTCCCCACTGGTATAAAACCCAGCTGGTTGTAGATTGGCGTAGTTTCCAAGAAGGATGAGGAATGCCTCCGGTGGTGTTATCCTTGTTCTTCTTTCCACTCGTTATCTTGCCCAACCGGAGGAGATAAAATATTGGATTTAAGTCTTTTGTGGATAATAAAAGCTACGATGTGAGTAAAAAATGCTTATTATTCTGGGGTTATTTCTCAAATAAAAATTAGCGAAAGAATAATAAAAATATCTGGAACTGGAGGACACAAGGTTGTTTATCTTGTTAAGAACGTCCTTAACATACCAGACTAGAGTTTGATGTGAAGCAAAAAAAATTGTATAATGGAGGGAAAGAGGTCATTAAGTTAGAAGTTGTGGAGGGTTTCAGAAAGTTGAAGAATCTTCCTGGGGGACTTGTTGAGAAGATGATGACCGTCATTTACTACCTCAACGTTGCTCTTAACGACCCACACTAGCACGTTAAACTTGGAAATGATACAAAAAATATAAAAAGTGGAGCTTCAAGGTTACAACTCCGCTATAGTGGACGTTCCTTGCGATGGAGTGGATATAAAAACAGCTTATTCTAGAAGTTTCGACAGCAAATATTTAATTATTTTGCGTGAAAACCCTTTGAATAAAATCAAAGCGTAAAAATTAATATGCTTTTAAGCCGAAAGTTACAAAACAAGAATTATTTCCTATTACTTTACGAATGTTTCAAAGAGAACTCGTTAAGCATTTCCTCTTTGAATCAATAGTGGGGAAAATGTGGGATTTTTAACGGGCTTTCCCTTTTTGGAAACTGGATTTATACGGGAATACTAAAACCCGGGGTTTTATTTAAGATTTAAAGGAATGTTGTGAAGAATTGTAATATTTCGCAAAACATGAACATGGAACGTGGTGCCTGGGAGGGGTTATTGTTTAATATTTGCCTCGTACGAGGGAAATTATTGAGGTGGGGATAATCTCCACAGAAGGTGATCATCGAAGCTTATTTTTTATGATAATAGTGATGACTTTTCACTTCCGGCTCTTCTCTTTCCTGCTCTTATTTGTCAGGTTTTTAGTTGAAAGAAGTGAAATTGTGTGGGACTAATGTAAATGGCTGGGGTTAAATTCTAATTTCACATTTCTTTGCTTTTTTCTCCTTTTTATGTTGTTTTCCTGTTGTGCTCACCAAGCGCCAAATGTATTTTTCGCCTTTTTGATCTCCTTTTAACAATTTTCATTAATAATTCATGAAAAACCTTCCCCGTTGATTTCTGTTTACACTTATTGATCATTTTTTCAAAGTGGGAGGAGGTGGTTCGTTAATTATGTTCTGGGCAAGGGGAATTTGGTATACTTTAGTGAATTCACAAGACCGTGATGTACTTTATGGACGGTCCCTTGTACAAATGTAGAAATTCACTTGAAAAAAGAATTCATTTTGATGTCCTGGAAATAAGCTGATGATGACGATAATCCTACCACAGGCTGTGTACAAATCCAAACCAAAAAGGATGAAAAAGATAGATGTGGGATTCATCATCTCCAGCTTTCCACGAGTCAGAAACAGTAAAAAACAAAAAAGCTTTGCAAAAAAATATCGTCATCATCTGTCTTTGAAGGGGAAATGGAAGGGAAAAATTAAAGTGAAAGATTCATATTTTCCCACACTACCCCAATATTCTTACCTGGCCGTCTTTTTCTTTGGTGACAAAGTAGAGCTCAACAAAATGTCGATGAATTAAAAACTACTAAAATACCCTTTCTTAAATGTTTTTCAATCTTTTTAAAGTTTTATATTTCATTCTACTTTCTCTTTTGTGATGTAAACAGTAAAGAAAAAACAAGACTTAAAATCGAGAAAGAGAACTTGAAACCTTTCTCTTTCAACTTTTCTACATTTGTTTGTTAGATTCAGATTTGTACAAATAAAAACGTGTTTTCCACCTTTTAGTAAATGTTTCCATTAAGATTTTTAAACAAGGATTGGATAACCCACTTGGGAATTAAATGGAAAAGTCTGGAAAAGTAAATCAATTAGTTGGAAAGTGTAGCAACAAAAAGTATTTGTTTGAAACGTGACTAAAGTTTGATAGAAAACATCATAAGCCTTTGCTTAGTTTTTGCTTTAGCGGGAATTCTTGAGGGATTTAATGAGTGGTGGGTAAAATCGGACAAGACGGGTTTTAATACGCTTTCTCCAATTTTGCTAGATTTGATTCAACAGGAAAAACAAGTTTTAATGTTGGAAAATGCTTTCCTTGTATTTTTGGGGTACATTGAAACTACATAAACCCCGCTTATTTATTAAACCACGAATTATCCCTGTTCCAATGGGAAAAATTATTCAAACCCTGGGTTTTAATCATATTTAAGTGGGAATTTGTTTTGCTTTAGGACTAAAACCCAAAAAAGACCCACTTGGGAGTTTCCAGCTTTCTCCTTGTCCTTATTCATCATTGTCACTATCAAACTTGCAACAACGGCAAAGTTTCATTAATTTTCAGAAAAAGCAAGCAGGCATCATATCACTATCCACGTATGTGACATGACAACAAAGCTTTTTCTTTCTCGTTGTGCCCCAGGATAGCTCACAAACAAGTTAATGGGATGCAGTTACTAAAGACGAGGTAGACGTGGAGGTCTTTAATTGGATACCAGAATGGGAAAATGTTGGCGTTTTACAGTTTTAAGATTGTTAAAACTTGTTTTGAACGAGATTGTGAACTAGTAATGAGTTTAGTATGTCTGTCTGATTTAATATCACATACCGAACTCTCGGCTAGAACGAACCAAAAAGTTGTTTATCCAGCTAGCAGTTTAACGGTTGCAACAATCCTTAATTTTTATTATTAGCCTGTTTGTCTTATCTAATATGTTGCTATTTTTCCTCCTGATGTCCACCAAACTAGCAACTGATGCTTTTCTCTCAACTTTCTCTACTTCCACCGTTTCTTTATCTCTCCAAAGGGATCATTTTTTGATTATCTAAAAACGGAAATAGCAAGGAAAACGGAAAAACATGGAAAGCTGTGGAATTGCCTCGTGCCATGCATGCACACATGGAATAGCTCGTAAAATGTTATTTCCCTGGTTGAAGGAAAAAGAGAGGTTATCAGTAAAGATAAAATGAAAAAGAAAGTTTAAGGATATGAATGAACGGTCATTTCCTTCTTTTTTAGTGGGTTTTGATGGATATGAAATGGACACGAGAGGGAAATGGCGTCTTGCAAAAGGATAAAAGGAAAGAGGAATTTATTTTGCTAATCTCTATTGAGCAATGAAGAATGGGCGGTTTTTTATTGTTTTAATAGGATGGAACTGAGTGGGCACAGATGGAAGGAATGAGCCACCTGAGGAAGAAGAGGAAAAAAGGGAAAGTGCAAAAATTGCGTCAGTGATTACGTAAAGAAGTGAAGAAAGGAGTTTTTTTATCATCTGCTTTGTAAATAAATCCATTTTAGTCACAATTGAGGGAGCCACCGTGTCTGTGATTTCTCCTCTCCATCATAATCTTCCACCTCCTCCTCCAGCACCTCCACAAAATCCAGCACCGGCACCACCCCCACCAACGTCCTCAGCACCTGGACAGTCCCATGGAGGGGAGAGAGGTTCTGATTATCCCAGAGAATCTGGTGGAGGAGGGGAAGCAACTTCTAGAACGGGGTCGAGGAGGGGACCCCCGCCGGGTCCTGGGTTCTATCATAGAACCCTTTCGTCTTCTTCCCTTCTTTCAAGTAAAGTGACGCAGGTTGCGAAAAGCAGAAGTGAATATTGCGGAATCAACCAAGTTTGGAAGAAGGGGACTGGAGGGAGTAATTTCGACCTTCCTTTTAACTCTCAGGGCAGCTCCGCTTTAAGGCAAAGTGGACTGAGCAGGAGTGGAAATATTATTTACCAACAGGGGAGGGAACTTCCACAGCAACAGCCTCCAGAGAGAAGGCCTTTTGTAAGGTTGGGCTCCCGCAAGAATGTTTTTCCGCAGCAGGCACAAGATTATTATTGGCAGGAACAAGGAGGAGCCCAGCAAGATTATTCATACAGAGGTGGAGGGAACATTGGAGGGAATGTTGCGACATTTGAAGAACAATGGAAGTTGCAACAACAACAGCAGCAGCAAGAACAGTTCCTGTCAAAAGTACAAAGAAGAGTTATGGGCTCCCATCCCGATATTAGCTCACAGGGTCCTCCACCACCTTCGGAAAACTCCAAAACGAGTCCCACAACCACGAGGAGGCTACTACCGAGAATTACTACGAAAAAGACTGAAAATTCTTCAACCGTTGTGTTAGTTTGTGAGACGAAGAGAACTCCAACGAATGGAGGGGTTTTGACGTCAGCTGGAACTATGATTGACGTGCCACCCCCTTCCCCTCGCCATGAACCTCATCTTAACGTTGTTTGTACTGACCACATGTCTTCTGCTTTACCTTTGGGATTTCCTAGAAGGGCTTCCTCTTCAAGTTTAAACGCTTTTTCTCAAAATTATCCTCAAAAGACTGAACTCTCTCAAGATAACCCTCAACTTCTTTCTTTGCTGCCTCCAGTACCTCCTCCGCCTTCTACCTCAGTTCCTTCGATTTTAATTCAAGAGGCTTCATCCAATCAAAAAAGTCTCCATTTACCTAGAAAACTCACTCCGTATTATAAAAACGCACCGATTTTAAAACTGAAACATCCCTTGGAAGAGAATATTTTCTCTAGTTTGTTCATCACGTTGTTTGCCATCGCTGTAGCGCTTCTTATCGGGGTCCCTTTGCTTATCGGTCTGGGGCTTCTTGCTGTATTCGCGATCAGCTGTAGATACCTCATTGCGGTACTTCACGGTGTGGGAGCCTACGCCAGGTTCATTTGTTCTAATCGTCAGCACCCCACAAATAGATCTCGCCCCCCGCAGATTTTCCCCCGGGATAGATTAGCATTTGCCAATGATGTGAGGTGGCTCGCCCCTAAAAAGCGATCCAGATGCCAAGCCATTCTCCACACTTTACTCGTTTTTGAAGGAAATATTGAACTGAGCGCTTTTCGTCACCTTGTGCAAACCCGGGTGCTCCGTGCTGAAACCCCGGAGGGGGAATTGCTGTACCCACGACTCCTCCAAAAGCTTGTCTCCCTCACTTCGGGTTATCTTTGGGAACTTGACTTAACTTTTGACATTCAAAACCATGTTTTTCCCGGTCCAACTTTATCAAATGAAGTGGAGCTCCAACAATACATAGGAAAGTTGCTGACCTTCCCTTTGAATCATTCTCGGCCTTTGTGGGAGATTCGTCTCCTTCCTAGTTACTACGGAGGGGGAAAGGACACAATGGCTGTACTCAGGGTTCACCAGGCTCTTGCTGATGGAATGTCTTTAATTAGAATACTCAGTCATGCGCTTGCAGATCATTCTCAAATGCATATTCCTCAGCGACCACATTTTGCAGGGTTGTCCTTTGGATTTAACGTAATTCGTTCGCTTATTGTGGGACCTGTCACTATTTTCTTGTGGTGGTTTGCCACCTTCAAAGATAAAAACCTTTTTTCGATTCCTCTACCAAAACTGAGAAAGAAAAGGAGAAAAGGTGGGAGGATATTTAGAAGTTTATTTAATTTTATTCAAAGAAGATGTCGGAGAGGAGGGGAAGAGTCTGCTGATGGGGTGGAACAGGACGAGTTCAGCTTTACTAGTAGTATTGGAAGCAGTTCCAGTTTGTCTTCAATTACCTCGTCTGGAAGCTCAGTGGGGAGCTCTAGTTCTTCAAAGAAGGGGAAGAGGGAAGCAAGAGGGGTTGAAAATAGTCCAGTGGCTTCCAACAGACAAGGGGACAATCAAACTGTGGAAAAGGTTCCTAAAAGACTTGGATTTTTCTCAAGGAAAAAAGCTTCATCGAGATCTTCACTTAAAATGGAAGAAGGGATTTACAAGAAACGATCGAAGAAGGCTAAACAATGTCGAAGGAAGAAAAGAAGGGGAAGAAAAGGGAAGAAAGAACGAAGAAGAAGGATTATCGGAAGGAGGGGAAGTTCTTTATCAAATTCCCTCTCCTCGTTTTCCTCCAATTCTTCCTTATCTTCGCTTCGAAGGAGAAAGCACCAATTTGGATGGTATCCCTCAAACATGTCCCTAACTGGGAAGTCTCCTCCGTCTTGGAATGTGATTTGGTCTGCTCCACTGTCCCTTCCTAAGGTTGGAAGGGTGAAGTCAATCATGCGCTCTTCTTATAACGATGTGCTCATATCAGCTGTTGCGGGAAGTGTTCGGAGTTACCTGCAAGAACAAGGGGTTCCTTATCCAGGGGATGTACAAGTCGTTATTCCTGTTGATCTTAGAAATGACGTTGCTTCACCAAAGATAAGCCCTAGATTGGGGTGTAAAGTTGCTTCAGTTCTGGCTTCTGTGCCGTCCGGAATGGAATCCGCTATTCCAAGACTTTGGGCTACGAGACATCGACTGGATGAGTTGAAGGCTTCCGCAGATTCTATTGTGGCTTATGGAGCTACTACTCTACTCATGAATTTGTTGCCGATGAGGATTGCCATCCCGATTTTGGAAAGTGTGACAAATAAGGTAAGAGAAATTAATTTCCGTTTTTTATTTAAATATTTAAAATACATTACAAAACGAGATCAATTCCTTTTTCGTTAAAAATAATTAAATGACACTTTCAAACTCCACTTCATTCCCAGTGCCAGAAGCACTTGGGGGACTCTTTCTCAACATAATAATTGAATTCTTACTTGCTGAATCACATTTTAACTTAATTAACTTTTTCGGGGCAGGATGAGACTCCAACAGGGGGCTGCCCTTTAAATTATTATTAAGGTCTGCGCTATCAACTGCTTCCTCATCACTCTCTTCGGAATCTTCTTCACTGCAGTATTCCTCCAGTTCACTTTCATTTCCCTCCGGGACACCCTCCAAATTAATAATAGTCAACTCTGTAGTTGATAAGAGTGAGGAGGAAGAAAGAGACGATGATGGTTTTACATTTCCCTTGTCGTTATCTTCCATGGCTTTATCATCTTCCCATTTTGTAATGAGTTTGGCGTAGCTAACTGCCTCTTCATATGTTGGAGGGGGCTCTTCGTCTTCATCCTCCATACTGAGACGGAACATTCCTTTTGCTTGGTAGGAGGAAGTGGAGGAAGCTATAGTTATCCCAGAAGTGGAGGAAGATGCTAATGAAGTGGAGAATGGAGGGAAGTAATGTAAAGTTGCTGTGGTTGGGACTGAAGCTCCGGGTCGGAACTTTGTTCCGATACAGTGACTATAATGGGGCAAGTCCCAGTTCTCAATTTCCGCAGGATATAGTGACGTTGAGGGCGGCACTGGAGACACGTTCCCTTGAGCTTCCGTTGTGGAAACTGAGTTGAAGCCTGGAGGGGGCTCTATATCTACCCAATTCAATGGTGGGGGAAAGGAATGGAAGAAAACGAGAAATATAAATACACTCCATAAAAGCAAAAAGCACAGTCTCCAAATAATATTTTTGATCGATTTTACCTCTCCTAAGTCTCATTTTTAATTTCCGATAGAAACACTCGAAAAATATTAAAAGGAAGATGGCCAGCCAACACTAAAATAAACAATAACGACATCTTTAACATTTATTTAAACTTTAAACTCCGCTATAACGAACAACATAAAAATTGTATAGATATCGCAGACTTAAAAATCTTTATAACTATTTGTCCACTAAGAAAATAATGCATTATAGCGGAGTTTATTATTTAACGGACAAAAAGTAAAATTTAAAATTACAATCACAATCAGGGCGTCACGGTCACCCATAATTTAACCGTTGAAATGAAAAGGTTTTGAAGGGGAGAAGATTTTAAGACTATTTTTCATTCATTTACTTCCTCTAACCGATTCACAGTCCACTGTTGCCAAAAAACTCGCACCGAGAATCCAAAAATCTAAAAAAAAACACAAAATAAGAGTTGTTCATAAGACTCCCACAAGAATTTTTTCAGTCCACGAGAATTTCCATCAGATTCTCTGATTTTTACAAATTTTTCCTCAATATTTACTCTTCATTAGTCCATTAGCAAAAATGTTTGCTAAAATGCTGAAAATTGTTTTGCAAAATGCTAACCTTGAAGGATAAAAACATAATCTAATTTTTTTGCTGTCGTCATCACAGTAATGAGTAGTTGGATAATCAAGCATAGGAATAATTGGACTCATTATGAAAAATCAAAAGTTTTTTAGATTTGTCTCGTAATTTTAGAAGAGAACAAGTATAAATCATTAGTTTTGTTATTAATGCACTGCTGCATCCTTTCGTTGCTCTCTGCAAAATTGTGCAAATAATATGTCATGTCACTGTTTTTTCTGTCAGATGCTGTGTTATTCCACTGCCGAGTCTGCAGCTTTTCTGTTTATGACAATTTTAGATTTATCTCCAACTACTTTCCCCTATAAACCTTTTCCTTCTAAAACTAAACAAAAATATGATTTATTGCAGAGACATCGACAAAGTTGAAATCTGCTATAACGAACAAGATAAAAATGTAAGTCTATAAAATTCGTAAACTATACTTGTCCACTATAACGGAGTTTCACTGTTTCTTCAATTTATCAATATACTTGGATTTCCGGAACGTATTTTAAAGGTTTTGTAAAAAAGATAATTACGAGATAAGATTTTAATGAAATGACTTTTATTACGTGTTTAAATTATTACAAAAACAGAGCTTGCAGCTCTAATGCATGCAGACTATGTTAAATACATTATGCTAAGTACATTCACAGAACCGGGCCATTTAACATTTTAAAATATTTAATGAACGTTAAAAATTATTAAATAAATTACCAAGTTTCTTCCTTTTCCGGCAGTTTATCACATTATGGTATAAAAATATATCACAAATTTTTAAACGAAGACAGAAATTTGTTTTTTCCCACTTTTATCACAAATAAAACAATTTTCTTGTTGTAAACTACAAAGTTGGCTAAAACAAAGTTAAAAATTAAGAAAAAGCATTTTTCATATTTCTCCTGAGCCCTCTCCCTGCCCAACTAAAGAGTGAGAGTGATTTGAAGAAGAAGACGAGACAAAATTAAATTGTGACCATCTTTAATTCACGGGGCCTACCTTAATATAATTAAATATTGACACCATTCAACATGTACTTAAGATTTACACAAGTTTCACCTTCACTCTTCTCACTTCCTGTAAAAAAGCTTGTCAATCCACTTACAATTTCAGTAAAAATTTCACTCTTAAACTTTTCCTTTAAATCTTTGGGTACTTCAGGATTCAACTTGGCTCGTGAGACTGTTAAAAAACCTGATATTAAAATGAGCCCGGTATAAGAAACGTTATAAGCCTTTTTGACTCAAACCTAGACATTGCTAGAGTCCTAACAAGACACAAGTTTAAAGCCTGAAAAAATACGATGTTGCGGTAGATGATGTTCGTGGTTGTTATTTGGACTACTTTTTCATAAACACACTTTGCAAGCGAACCGCAACAGCGTAAACAGCGTTTTTTTTGGCTATGCCTTAATCATTGTTAATAAGCCAAGAAGGGGAAATGTAGGTAAGTAAGCCACCATCACAATCATCATCTCTAAACATCTTTTCAAAAGGATTTTTGACTTGAGGAAAAGAGGGCTTATAAAGCTTATCAACTACCAATAATGGGTAAATATAGTTAAGGATTTTATATGTTTAGGCGCTATTGCCTGGTACGGAGCAGATCTGTTTTTTACTATATTATTGCGAACAATGCATATTCCGTTATAAGTTAGAAGAATGCAGACGATCAGGAGAGCGTGTAAAATTAAATATCTTAAAACCTATTTTAATAGCTAACTATCGAAGGAACTTATTAAACTTTGTTATAATGAACTTTCGCCAAAAGGCTGACTACTTGTCTACTATAAAGGAAGGTTTACTACAGCAAAGTTTCATTGGTTTTGTAAAAAACCTTTAGACGGGGATTGTTGAGATTCTTGTCCGTCCCAAGACTTCATTTTTCTCTGCCCTTTGCCATTTTCAAAAATAGTTTTGCCTTTTGCAAGGTTTCAGATGTTGAAGACGTTGGCGGAGAATGGGAGATGAAGTCCTGAGAGGGAAAGTAATTTGTAACTTGAGAATTTTAATTAAATTTCGATAACGGAGATGAAGTTGGTATTGTGAAGGGAGTTGTTGTTATGATGAAGAGGATTGAAGGTGTTTTGTTGAGGATGTTGTGCAATGGATGAGGATGCTCCGTTGTTACTTCGCCTTCTAAAGAAGCGGTTGGTGGAGCCATCTCCGAAAATTATGCGGATTCGCTGATGTGTCCTTACCCAGCTGAGCCAAACGCCGATGTGGTATCTATAAAAATAAAGTTAACTAGTTAACAACCATGACATTGTGAACAGAAAGATAAGCACTTATCAACAGCTTACTTGAGTGTGACTTGACACCAAGTGAAGTAGACCATGAGGAGGAATATGCTCAGCGTGACGAGCCCCACCGCCTCCCACCTCTCCCTTAGGTAGTACTCGTGAGCTCCAATGCAACATAAATAAGTTGAAATGACCAAGAGCGGAGTTAGCAGAAAGAAACAGATTAAATCCGCAATCATGTTCCGAATGTTGAATTGGTTATCCGAATCCGTTAGAAACTCCGTCCATGAGCGGGGAATCCTTTTGGTTTTGTAGATGAAATGACAAAGCTCACATTTATCACTGTTGGAAGTGGTGAGCCAGTGCTCGAGACAGGTTAGATGGACCATGGCAACGGAACCGGTGCAGTGACACGGGGTAATTAACGGCTCACCTCGGCGGGGCCGGCCACTTCCACCGCTGGAGTTTGAAGCTTGGCTTGTATACGAAAGTGGAGAAGTTGCAGAGATATCTCCTAAAACATATAAACATTAAAATAAAACATCAGATGATGAAGATAAACGCAGTATTCATACCTTCATGACAAATCCGACAAAATACAAAGCTTTTTTGACTCGCTCCACTGCTTCCGGCACTGCTAGACCCCTGGGGGGATGAGAGTGGCACGTATTGCAAAGCTATGGAAGAAGACAAAGACGAAGGGGAGGAAGTTGCGGTTGAAGTAATTGGATTACTTTGTTGGTGTTGAGCAAAATGGTGGTTTGGGGGTAACCACTTTCCTCCAACTAACATTAACCCTCCAACAACTGTTCCATCTTTGTTTGATGAGGATGACGTGGAATGATCTGGATTATCTTGGGATTTCAATAGTGGCTCCATATTCGATTAAAAACTAATTTAAAACTTTGCTTTTTCACATACCACGTTAAAATTTTGTCTAATTTTAAATATTATTAAATTAAAACCTAATTAAGCCAGTGTCCATTAAGCCACATCTACAAAATTAACAGATGTCTTTCAAGATAGCCAAGCATAAATGGGTGGAATTTTTTACAAGAACCTTGTAGATGATAATTGTCTTAAAATCATAATTATTACATACCTAGTCTAATATAAGCAAAAATAGGTAAAAATGAGAATATTTCCATTCTATTATCTTAAGAAAGACCTTTTTCTTTTCACTAATTCATCATCATCGATTTTCTAAATGACTTCTGTTCTGACGTTGACTCATTATTTTGACATGTCCCATTCAACAAAGTTTCTTATTTGGTTCAAAAAGCTGTGGATGATGTAGAAATTCTATTTTTATTCTTCTTATCGTCTTTCATGCTAATTAGTCAAATCCCTCAGGAATCCAAACTCCTGCTTCGTCTTTTAGGGCAGAGCAAAGGGAAACGAATGAGACATGTTAAATTAAATTATCTTGTCCCAGGCCAGCAATACAAATGAAATTACTCCTCTGTTGATTATTAGAAAGGTTGAGCGTTTTAGGAGATGTACATTAATTATGTTACGGCTATGGAGCTGAGGATATAATACCCGATTATGAATAAACGTCTGTGAAGTTAGAGGTACCTGTGTGTTTTTGAACGGCAAATTTTAAAAATCATTTGGGCAGCTAGATATTCATAGGATTTAATCTACTCCTCAAGGGCTTTCGAATGACCCCCCACTTGACCTCCAGATCTGGGGGGATCATGC
>JAANSO010000692.1:0-25183 GCA_036507315.1 Lepidocyrtus fimetarius
AGGAGGGGGAGGAGGGGAAAGAAAATGAGGAGAAGATGAACGGGGATGATCCGAGGTTGAGGGGGGTTCGGATTGTGAATGGATTTGGCGGTGGCAGGAGGTAGATATTAATTCCGGAAGTGGGTAATTTTAATTTGGCGCATTTAGTAAGGATTTTAAAACTTGTGTAATTATCTTTTGATTAAACTAGGGATTAATGTGTAACGGTATTATGTTCTTAATTGGAGTTGATTGAGCAGATGTGATAATAATAACGGAACAATAATAAAAATAATTAAGTGCATTTGCAAGAAAGGATCACAAATGACTATTTTTATAAGATGGGTATGAATGGATTTGCATAATCTGCATATTTGTGTTTAAAATTTAAAATAGTTTTATTTTAAAGGGTCGTTAGAATTACTTTATTATAACCAAACTTTAGGACAAATTACAAATTCATATTATAAAGTATTCACTAATCACACATCCCAACCCTGCATTTATTTTAAACTAATTCATTTAAATTCTTCCATCATCCACTGAAACTTCCATACATCCGGTTTGAAAGTTATTCTCCATCTTGTCCCGCTAAAAGTTTTAAAAAATAAGGATTTAACCGTTTAAAAATAAAATTAATTTTAATTAAAAATACTCACAAGCTTTGTCCTCCTCCATTCTTTTTCTCAGTTCCAATAGAAGCCTTTCTCTCTCTGCTTCTTTTACTGCTAAATACCGCTTCGCTCGTAGCATCTCCGCCGTTGCAACGAGAAACGTGATAATTCACGTGTACAGCAGTCCATTTGTATAATTATCAATAATTTCCGTAGCGTTGTGTGTTGAAATATGGAAAAACGTTTTCTTATCAATTTTTTGCCAATGAAACTAATAAACCAACCAAATTAAAAACTGATCTCCTGTAAGGTTGTCCCAGTTGCTAGTGAATGTCTACGAATTTGGTGTAGAGCATCCTATTTCAGGTGGAGGTAGGTGATTATTCCGGAAGTGGTTAATTTTAATTTAACTGACGCATTTAGTAAGGAGTTTAAAACTTGAATTTTGTAATTATCTTTTGAATTAACTGTAACAATTAAGTAAGAATAACAGTATTAAGTTTTTAATTGGAATTGATTGTAGAGCAATTGTTATAATCATGGATGCCTGCATAGACACAGAGTAGATAAATATTAATTCTGATAGAAACTAGCTTGAAAATTTGCATATTAATGCCAATTCTTTTTGCAAATCTGTATTTGAGTTATCGCAAAGATGGACAAACAGACTAACCTAGGTTGTTTTCATAACTAGCTTTTCAAGCTAGTAATAAATATATTTACATTGCAAAAATAAGCTTTTTTGATTTACAATTAGCTTTCCTCTCAGTATCCTTCGGTCCGTTCAAAGTCAAGCGGAATAGCTCATGTAATTGGGTTCAATTTATTTTTCCATTTAATCACGTTAATTACAATTACTAAAAGTTTAATTATCTTGGGCAAATCATTGTGGTGCCATCATCAGCCATGGTATGGTAGACCCATTGGACCAACTCTGTAATTGAAAATTTCCCGCTTAAAAAACTAACTTTAATTATTAATTAAATCATGCATTACCCTTCATATCCGAATACATGCCGGGAGTGTGATACCTTGCACATCCCGCTCCAGCGCTGACCAACCCAGCCAAAAGGTGTTGATTTTTCGACTCGTCAATTTTATAAATTAGCGGACCACCTGTTAATATCGTAATAAAGGGTTGTTTAATTACTTCATAATTACCTTTTCCATTCAACAAGTCAACCTTTTTTTACCTGAATCTCCCTCGCAAGTATCCTTGCCACCTTGGATGTAGCCAGCGCAGATATGCCGCATAGTAGGGCGGGTGTAGTATTCACAGGTTTGTCTGTCAATAAAAGGCAAGGTTAATTTCTGAAGGACTCGGACATGAACATTCACCATCTCATCCGGCTTCCCCCACCCGGCCACAATAAACCTTGTGTTTTTTGTATAATCCAATTTTTCATTTAAATAAGGCAAGCAAATCGTAGAAACCTTTCCGCTTTCCAAGTTCACTTTGGTTTTTAACTTAAACAAAACAACGTCATAGTCATAGCTTTTTAGGTCAAAGAAAGGATGTATTATCATTTCCGCAATATCAACCCGAATTGAGTCTTCGCTTTGATCCGTTTCCTTTGGAAGGTTCCAGCCCGGGATCCAACTGTATTGTCTGTCTTCCAAACGGCTTAGATCCGGCTCTTTGTCCATGACGTGAGAATGGAACAGGGCTTGGAACGTGTTCAGGTTCACTTTAGTGCCGTTAAGGAAACAACAATGCGCTGCGCCTATTGCGTAAGTATCGGAGATTAAAGACATTCCACAATTTGAAATACGTTCATAACCCTTGTAGATTTTATTATTAAAAACTAAGTTGCCAATCCAAGGGAATTCGAATTTTCTCGCGGTTTCGCCGTCAACCACTCGGCCTTTGTTGTTTACAACGCCACAGGCTGCAAATTAAATGGTTTTAGGTATTTACTCAATTATTTATATTTTTAATTGCTTACTGCATTGTCCTGATGTGAAGCCCTCGGATATCGTTGACTTTGGCAAGCGGTGTGCTAAAAATAAGTTCAAATTTTAGTAAAAATGCAAAAAAGTTGCGAAACATTTTTCTAAACCTTGTTCAAAGGAATAGGAACCATCGTCGTCTTCAGCACAGAAGGCCACGCATTTTGCACTGGAACTTCCTTTTATTAAAACGTACATATCTGACCCGTTATTTTTGGGTTTATAAGGTCGTTTTTGGAAATCAAAGCTTCCGCAAATTTCTTTAAAACCGACGGTTCCGTCGCTCAGTTTTAAATACGAATTTGTACAACTTCCAAGTTGGATTGCTCCATCACAGATGATTGCAACTTGGCAGACTTCGGATTTGGATCCCTGGAAGATATTAACATTTGAAAAGGCTCAATTTCAATTGTAATTAAGTGTTTTTTACGAGGAAGTCATAGCTGCACTCTTTATTTCTAGAATTTATCGAAAAAAGTTTGTATCCATCACTTCCAATCGTATGGGAGGTGTCGCATGGTACTGTAAAAAGTTAAAGATTAGATTTAATTAGCTAATTATAAATTAAACTATTGTACAGCTGCCCGCAGAATGTTTCCAATTTTTTGGCAATCTTGAACGAGGTCTCCACCATCCTCTGCCCGTCTCCCCTTGTTTTGTAAATTTTGCACGGTTGTTTCTTCTGATACATTCTAAATATCTTTCTTCCCATCCGAAAGTTATCTTTTAATTAAAATAAAATCAATTAAAATGCGCGGTAAATTTTAAATTATTAACTTACAAAAGGAAGTATGCCGAGAATAGTGAAAAATACGTTTTGATAAAAGCCTTTCATTTTTTCGGTTTTTCAGAAAGGAATTAACAGTGATAATTGTAATTTCTAAAGAATGAATCTGATTTGTAATTAATAAACTATAAAGAAGAGGTTACGTAATTAATTACTAACTGTAAATATTTTATGCCTATTGCAAAATTCAAGGATGTTTACCTGGCATAAAGCTTATTAAAGCGCGTGTGCTTAATTTGGATCCCCTCATTCATGCTTAAGTGACAATGGTCCTTTAAAATTATGCAAATCCCACAGTGAAACGTTTTTCTTTACGGAATAATTATTTAGTATTATGAAGAAAGAACTTGCATAGTATGAAGATTTATTGACTTTCAACAATAACTTATATAAGGAAAGGCAGCAAAGCCTGCGATTCCTGTTGGAATGCAAAACTGAATTAATTCAAGAACAAAAAACTAAACGCTTTTTTATTTTTTAATTTTATTTATGGTTTAAAATTATCGTTACTTTTAACATATTTACTTTTTATTTGTGTGTACAAAAATCAGGAATACATTCAAAACCGTTCTAAAATGAGCCTCTTCGTGGGGTTGGCTGATCATTCCACTTCCCTAAAAGATTAAAAATAAATTTCAGCTTAAAATTCTAAAAAAATTAAAAACTTCCTTACAATCTGGAACGGTAAACACTTCCGGAACTGGAGCCTGTGGTTTCGTCGGTGGTTTAAGTCTCTGCTTGCACAAATAAAACCACCACTCCGAACAAGGCACCTTCTTAACAAATCGTATTTTTTCTGTTTGATTATATTTCGAAATGGAGCAAAGGGCACCCTTCGGTTTTTTAAATTTTTCATTATCCACAACCCAGTACGTAGCTCTGTAGTCATAAACATAATTTTGCACACCGGAAGGCGGAGGTTTGTGCCATTTTAAATCTCTTGCGCGGACCATTGAGTACCCTGGAGGACAGTAGAGACTTCCAAAGGTTTGCTTTAAAAGTTAAATAATATTTAAACTTAAATAATTAAGTTTTCATTAAGATTTTACGTACCTTGTAAGTACTCCGAAGGTATTTATTATTCCTTGGGAACCCAAATGGAACCAGAGCTGTTTTCAGTAGCGCGGTTGTAATATTTTTCCTCCAAGCGTCCTCCCATTCACAAGTTCCTGAAAAAACCGTAAAGGTTTGAATATTTGGCTGGAAAGGATTTTAAAAAACTTACTTGATTGGGCGTCCTCATGTTGACAAATCGTTCCATGGAGGTTTAAGCAATTTGCGGGGACAAAATCCATAAAATGCCAGTGACAAAGTTTAACATCCGTTGTTTCGCAAGGCATCTGATTAGGAAATTCAAACCAGTGCGCCAAGGCCACACAGTAATTATCCTCCGATTCAAACCCATCCAAAGATCGTTTTTTATGGTCATGCGTATCGTGATAGTTATCAACTCTGGCTTCTTTTTTGAAGACAACCGCGCCATTAAAGTTTTTAAAATTTCGGGTGGTTCGCTCATAAGTAAAATTTGTCCAGAATTTTGAAACAGTCACGTCTGCAAGATTAAAAATTAATTATCAAGTTAATTAAAATTTAATTTTTTACTTACTTCGGCTCCACATTTTTATAAACGGGATCAGGCACACATCTCCCTTTGGATTTGGGCTGTAAAGTTTTAAACCCTGGGAGTTGCAGAATTTAACAGCTTCGGAGTGATTTCGCTGGCCCCAGTTTATTAAATACTTGCGGTCTCCAATGATCCAATTGCCAATGTCAAAATAAGATTACCTTTCCTGTAAAATAACTAATTCGTTAAAAAGTTTAAAGTTATTTAAGTTTTTAACTAACCTTCAGACAGAACGTAGGGTCCGGGGTCAATTCTTTTACAATCCGGGTCGACAGACTCGCACATTGCGTGTCTTGCTTGGGAGCTGACGCAAGCTCGTTCATCATATGACGGGGCATACCCTCTGTAATTTAATTGTAATTAGTTAAAATAAAGTTAAATATTTAATTAATCTGCCTACCCAATTCCATTTTGCTCTCGTAAGCCGTAAAAAGGAAAGGCGAATGCCAGACATTGCTCAACTTGCTCGTCTACAAGTCGGTTCCGGTAGTTTAAATGCGTTCCAGTTCCAATTGCCCTGTAAATTAAAAATTAATTAACAATTTTAATTAAATTTAAATACAAAGTCAGTTAAAAACTTACCGCGGCTTCCGATAGTGAAAGTTCATGTACTTGAGAGCCTCCTCTTCCGTGTCTTTCGTCGGCCGCCAAGTATATTTATGACTGGAATAGTTGTACTTGGCAGCAATCCAATCTGTAATTAATTACTTTGTAATTAAGTTAATTACGAAGTAAGTTTTAACTTACACCAGGTATCCTTTAGTTTATATTCATGGACGATTTTTCTCAATGGATGGGCCACAGAAAAGAAAGTTGTTAGCTTGTCAATTCTCGCAACTCTCATTCCAGCAGCGCCACAAAGGTCATAAGCTTGGGCCCAGGTTGTATAAGAGCCTCGCTCTTCCCTGTGGAAAATGTAAAATCTTGAGGTTCCAATCCGATGAAGAAAGCCATTGGATTCGGGACACGTTTCCAATGTGAATGGAACTAAAAATAATGATTTCATCTTAATTAACTTTAAATGTGAATAATAATTTTAAAAACTTACCAAGTTGCACCAGGATTGCAAAACAAAAGGAAAGTGTAGCAGATTTCATAACTGTTTTTAAAATATTTGCTTTGATATTTTGATTTAAATCTCGGAATATGCTGGGATTAGTAGTGACGAAAGATCATTGCAGAAACAAGGACGATATTTAATTAGTTCATTAAAACTTATGTGATAATGGTAAATAAATGACCATTAATTTAATTGTAATTAAAGCATATCTTCAGGTGTAATTAATTTCATGTTTTCATAATGGGCATTTGTATTTTTCTTGCATTAGTCATCGTCACGCACTGGCTTTTTAAGTAGATTCTTCTTTAAAGAAATTATTCATGTAATTTATTTGTAAAACATTTTTATTTTTTATTATCGATTTGAGATTTAAGCATGGATGAAATTTAAGAGGAAAGTAAACCAGGTTAACGCTTTGCTAAATTTGTAAAAAAGGAGCAAAAAAATAAAACAACAAGGTTGGAATGACATTCATATTATCGGCTTTATTTTGCTGGAGTGTTTTTTAATAAACCTAAATTCCTCCAATGGAAATAAAAAATATTTTTCACGAAAAGTTAAAATGGCACTGTTTTTAAAATCGCTACAGCTTTTTATGCTAGCAATTAATTTTGCGGAAAATAACAACTTTCCCAGGACATTATATCCTGAAAAGAGTCAAACTCTAAGAGACTACCAAAAAAGGTTATTTACGCAATGGGGCAACGTGAAACACGTAGATTTGTCTAAGATTACTGAAGTTTTGAAATCTAACTGCTTGCAAATCATTCAAAATTTCCCGGGCGCTGACCTAACTCTCCCAGAAATTCCATTTCTTCTTCACAGTCATTTCCCCACAATTGTAACAGACTCTACTTCTCTGTTTGATAACAATGTGGAATGGCGAACAAAATCTGATGGAGTATCACCAACTGAAACCAAACGGAAATGTACGGTGAGGTTAATGAAAGAAGAGGGTCATGGAATCTCCAACGGAAGTCTTGCCTCTTGCGGTTACGTAAACTATTTCCAGTTCACCTCCCATTCCAAACCCTGGAATTGCCAGGTGGAAATCAAACTTCTTATTCCCTTCAACAATTCCCTTTTAACTTATGAAGTATCACAATTCCGTTCTGAAATAAAAAACAGTTGGGAAATTAGTAATACTTTTTACACCCTTGCAACCTTTTGGAGATATGAATTCACAGAAAATGAAAATGGAAACGAATTAATTTATAAATTCAACCAAATTTTGCCTTCATCCACGCCATAAATAATTTTATTTGCTTTGCCTGGTAAAGCCGAGCTTCAAACCTTGGCGATTTTGGATTGGATTAAAGATCTGAAAGTAATGATGGATTTCGGTAATCTCCCGTTGGCACATAATTTTGCTCTTTTTCTCATCAAACTCAAAGAAAGTAGCTTTACTAGCTTTGGGTGTTTTATAATTTCTTCCATTGGCCCGATAAAAGTCTTCGACAAAACCAGTTTTGAGGAAAAAGGAAAAACACAGTCCTCCATCCAACTTCCAATAATATTCCATTCACACTACACAGTCAACGGCTACACACTCCGGCTAAACTGCGAAGGAAACACCGGAAGTCGAGAATGGTTTCTGCAAACCTTGGTAAAAACCTCAGACGCCAACGGTATTTTGAAAGTAGATGAAATTAAATATTTGGAGCAAGTCGTGACACATTTCTGGCTAGGGATTATTTCTGGGGGTAATCTGACCTACGCTATTATAAAACCTACCATATTTGCAATGGGAATTTAAAACTAGACAAAATTCCAAATTTCTGGTCAACGCTCTTTTTAGAGAAAAGCGCTGGATTACAGAGTGGCTCCGCTCTCCACATTTTAAACACCTTTGATAGCCATCAACTAACAATGTGTGGATTTAAAAAAGGAAGCAGATTTCTTTTCGGGGAAATCATAATTGCTTACGATGTCTACGTCTGGATATTGACCTTTATAACTATTCTCCTCCTCAGTTTCATTTGGCATAATTATTTTAGCGATATGCGTAATTCATCGCAAAAAATTATTTCATTATTGAAAGTACTCTTAGAACAAGGCGATCCCTTTCCAGGGGGCACTTTCCTACCTGAAAATGAAAGAAATCGCTTATTTTTAGGATTATTCCTTCTAATGGCAATGATCCTAAGCAACGGGTTTAAAACAATAATGTTTACAACATGGTGGCGCCAAGGAAGCTTGAGAGATTCCAGAGCTTATCAGAACTGGTAAATATTCAAGCTCCAGTTTATATTCCAAGCAGGATTCCCGTCTATCAAATAAAATCAATATTGAATTTCTACATGATCATTCCCGGGGGAATAAGAGAATACTTGAAGAATAAAACTTTGTTTAGCAATCCCAGCCAAGGACGAGAAACAATTATATTTTCTTATCTATACGCGGAGAGGGCGATCGGGGCGAAGGAGAATCAAATCTGGGATTTGGAAGATGAGAAGCTCTACGGTTACGGTGGACTCCATCCGTTTGATATGTACCCGGAAGTTTTTAAAAAGTTCAAAAAGAAGTATCCAAGCTGTGTGGAAGTGTCCAACTATACAAAATGCAAAAATGAATCTTTTGAGGTTGCCAAATGGTATTCCGAAATAGAAAGGAAAAAAATATTCAACGCACTTGGGGAGTGTAACGGAACAGGGCTTGTTCTCCCCTCGATGGAAGCCAAATGGAAAGCAATTGAGTTATTTGAAAAGGGAGGAAATACAGAGAGAAAATTGTATTTTGCGAAAAATCTGCAATTTTATTTCAAAGGGTTTGTTTCTGCTGAGGTAGTATTCCAAGTGGGGGCTTTTAAAGAAGCTGGGATTATTGAAGGTGGATGGGGTTTCTGGAGTTTGGTACGAGGGGCGAAGCTGAGGCGAATAAGAATAAAATGGAAGATTTGGAGGAAGCGGTGGAGGCTCCGACGAGGGCGGATTTAAATGGGAATGTTGTGGTTGTTTTTGCTTTGCTTGGGAGTGGATTAATTATCTCGGGGATTTCCTTGATTGGAGAAATATTTGCTAATAATTATTTACGAATAACGCAGAACGTTTTAAAATCATTTGGAATAGTTAAGGCCACCTGTGAAACAATAATTCTTGGGTTGCCTATCCTTAAAAATGGATTGCAAGATTTGCTAAGTACAATGAAAGCTTTTAGGCAATTCCATTGAACGTAGCTAAAAGCAAAAAAGCAAACTTTATTTTGTGCTTTGACGGATGAAGAATTGAGCAAAAAGGGTTGCAGAGAATATTTGAAGGACACTCAAGAAACTTTCCTTTCTAGTTTGAAGGTGAACTTTCATTTTGTACATACCTTTTATATGTAAGCGTATTCCATTATCTCTGCACTTTCTATTTTCGTTCAGTATTTCGGTTCGATTGTAAAGATAAAGATAGATAAAGCGAAACTTGAAATGGGGAAGGTGAGACTATTTAGTTTTTAGTTATGTTGATAGTTTCTAATTTTTGTTGCTATTTGCAGATTGCGCTTACTGTGAAATGGAAATTATCAGCCATTCTTTTGATTTGCTATATCAAAGCAAATTTTTCAGCCGGAATACGCCCATTGTTCACTCCAAATCATCAAGAAATTTTGTTTAAGTCCAATTCCGTATCATCCCAAAGCTTCCCAATTGGTCTCCAGACAACACAGCCTCAAGATATTCTTAAATCTGACATTTCGAATCAAGTAGCAGAGAAAAGATTTGACTTCGCAGCGGCAGCTTCAATCGTGCCAAATCCGTTCCCAATATTTGGAAAGGACCCTTTCTGGGTGCCGCATAGATACTTCAACCTGTGCCCGCAAGTACCCCCAGGACAAAACACTTTATGGAGCATTGGCTGCCACTCCAACCCTTGGGGGATGAATCCAAACTTCCCGGCTGGAATAGAAGGAAACTCTTCAAATCCAATGGCGGCTGCCCTAGGCTTTCCTCCGAATTTCCCTGCAGCAATGACTCCATTTTACGCCAACATGGGCTACCCACAAATTGTTTCTAATGCTCTTGCAGTGGATACCGGGAATTTATTCACGACTGGGAGCGGTCCAGGTCCAGACCCTGAAATATTCAGTGCTCAACAATCCGCAGCAAATTCCGCATTGTATTACAATCCCCTTTTGGGAAGTGCAGCGAGTGGAGGCGGCCTTTACTCGAATTATGCCGCGGGGGGATTGCAGCCCGTGCCCTTTCCATTTGGCCTGCCGTTCTTTAACTCTTGGAATAGAATTCAACGTGGTCAAGGACAACGTGACAAAACGAAAACGCGTACTTACGAAGAAGAGTACGATGAAGAGGAAGACGAAGATTGACAGACGGGAGTACTAAAATATGATTCGTTTGATAATATTTCGTATTTATTTTTATGCAATTAGGAAATGACTAAATTTGTAAACATTATTTTTTATCGGTTTAAAGAAAACAACTTCCGGTATTTGTTTTCATACCTTTGCAATTATGTAATTTAATAAAATATAAAAAATCAAAAAGCTTTCAATGGCAAAGAAGATTCAGTCTACAGTTTACAATAATTTATACTTGACATCAACTCCAACAATTTGCTGTAAACGTCAACCTGTCCAAGTTGATTCAAACTCCTAGCCTTCCTAACTCGCCCCTTCAACTCTGTACCGACCTTCTTTTTAGTCCTTGAATTCATTTTCATTCCGGATAAATTCTTTAGCAACATTTTGAAACTTTGCAAAACTTCATTTTCTCATTACACCTTATACGGATGAAGGACCTGGAGGAAATTGAAACGCAAGAGCACATTCCATTCCAAAGGATTAGTTCCGTTTCCGTCCACAGAATTTACATTCAATTCCTTTCCCAACCAAAATTTTAAAGCGTTGCTATTCTCCTTGGACGCCGCAAGGTACAGGAGTTCAAGTCCTTGCGCTAAAATGTGCTTCGTGCTTCAATAGCAAATTTATTTGCTACTTGATTCTCAGGGGAAAAGTCTTTCTCAAGAATGATTGAAAACAACGGAGCCCCTCCAAATCCATCTCCCACATTTAAATCCATTCCCAATTCTTCCAGGCAGTATTCCATAGCAAAAAATGATTCCTTTTTCACAGCGAAATGAAACGCTGACCTACAATCTTTAGTAAGGGTTTTTTGAAGATTTCTACAACAATCGCATTCATAAAAGCTGTTTCTTCTTTGAATTTCTCATTCACATCTGCTCCGTTATTTAAAAACTGTAGTCACTCTGAGGTATGCGTGAAGGGCTGCCACGCTGAAGATAATCCAAAAACCAAAATTCCAGAATATTCCAAGAATGACGTCTTTTTAACGTTTTAACATGTTTTACTCCCAAATAATTTCCAATGCTGTAGCTGTGCATGCTAGGAATTTATTTACGAATGGCTGGCCTAACCACAATGCTGAGGATTCAGTTTTGAACACAATCCATTCACAATCCGAATCCCTTTCAACCTCGGATTCGGATCATCCTCGTTCATTTTCTCCTCCTCCCCCTCCTTCTCCTCGTCGTCACTGTCAGGATACTCCTGTTCCAAAACGTACTGCTGATGCAGAAAAGCCACAAAGCTCATCTCACCAGGAAGATGTCTAAAAATAGAAATCACCTGATTGTCCAACCCCGGATTTTCAATCTTCTTAACCACTGCAATAGTCTATTTGACTCAAAGTGTTTCTGATCCTAACCACCGTCCAATTTACTTTACTTGCTCCATATGTAACGCTGTAATATTCAGAACGCAGCTGATCCCGCCGGGCAGACGCACAGTTTCAAAATCAATCTGCGGAGTGCTCGCGTTCCTCACGTATGCAAAGCCGATTTCATCATCTGCGGTAAAAATTCTGAACCGGTGACCTTCAAAAACGGTTTTTAGAGTGAAGCCAAATCCATCGGGGTAGTTGCCGCTCCAGAAGTAAATTCTGTTGGAAAGTTAAATCGTTTTCCATAGCCTTTTCTAATTGATAGATAGGAACTTCAGGGCTTTTCCTGCGGAATGGCGGTTCTTGAATGAACTGGAAGGACCATGTGGAATAGGTACTTCGCCTATCAACGTACAACACCGAAAGGTTATCTTTAAGTTTAATTATCCGACAAATTATTATTATTACGTTTAATCCCTCTTAATTTACCAAGTCGTTTTGCCTGCGATTTTATTGTCATGATCTGGTATTTCTCACGCTTATCCAGTATATTATACGGAATTGGTGATTCCTTTTCAACTTTGGAATGTTTTAAAGCTCAGTTCATTATCCTTATTAGTGTGACCGCTGACGTGTGTTCTTGGAGACTATTGCAATCCCCGTTACGCATTCATTCTAGAACTGTACAGTTTGTAGGCATGAACCCTCCAGGGCTACAACTTTCACACCTCCTTTTTTACTTGATTTACATTCACCCCGAGTTAATTCAACTTCTTGCTAAGCTTAAGCATTTCTCGAACCCTTGATCAATGAAGAGGGAAAGTTTCTCCCTAAATTACCACTAAATCTTCCAGGTGGAGCCCAGATTTCCAAATTCTTGTTTTGTTGCTTGATGAAATTAAATTTGCAAGGATTGTTGACAAAGTAGTGCGATCAACGATAATCTGGAATTTTTATTGTCTCTAATCGTAAGTAAGAATTGGCTTTCTACAGATTGATCTGCATGGCATTGTCAGTATTACGGTTTAGAATCCGGATGATAAAGAAAAAGATAAGAGCTGAGGATGAAACCAGGAGATGATAGAGGCAAGAAGAAAAGCTCGAGGTAAAAATGTGACGATATGGATTTGAACAACGTTTTTGGGTTGTAAATAGTGAACGAAGCTGTGGCAGAAATAGGTAAATGCTTAAAACAATTGCTTAAGTATTGCATATGAGCTAAACCAATCTAAAGACTAAAGTAAACTAAGCAATTTATTATTTAAAGTGTCTTAAAGCGCAGAGTTATTTGAAACTTAACAAAAATGACTTTATTTGTGCCTTTACGTGGCTTTTTTTAAATTGAATACAGGGAAGGAGAGAGCATGGAATTATTATTTGGCGGAGCACACGATACTTCATACAACAACGAATTATCATTTCATTCATTTAGTATTGACATTAAATTATTCATAGTTGACTTACTTCTAGTGTCATTAATAATAATATAGAGACAGGGAATTTAAAATATTAGAAGACATATGCATAAAGAATTAATTTAGGCAGACTCAGGCAGGTCCTCTGTGACACTGGGGTCTTCAAGCCGATACGTGATGACGAACTCAACCAAAGCCTGTTTATGGTAAGCAAAAGAAACCCAACGATTAAAACCAGCGGTAAAATGTAAAACAAAATCTATAGTTACTATATCATATAACTTACCTGATTAGGGTCATATATGACAAATTCAGGGAGCTCCAGTGATTTCTCTGAAAAGGTGGGTTCGGGAAGCCCCGTCACCGAATCGTAAGCAACTGACCCATGACACTTTTTCCTACTTGATCGTAATACTTGGGTTTTCCCCAAGGCTACTTGGCAGACCATCATCTTACGTTCACAACGATAGCACGACTTCGACTTCTCGTGGTCTTTACCGGAACACTCCTGATCATATCCAAGCGAATAGCAATTAGCCTTGCTGGAGTTGTTTGCAAAGTAAATACCCGAACCGAAGAACCCTGGAAATTCAAATGACAAGAACACTGTAATCATGCCAGGTTTTGAATTTGTAGGTAGAAAATCCTTATATTTCTGATTTAAAAGTTTTGTGGGTACTCTAACCATCATAGTTTGCGTATCTAACATCGAAACCATTCTTCAAAATGGAGTCCCACGCTAGAGAGCAGTGAAAAAGTCTCTTGATGTTTGAGGTTCCACTTGAATACTCCAGGTCCTTCGTTTTTATCTTAAATTTTAAACTCAAGGCCGTGTTCGTAACCTTCTCCACCTTATCAGAAAAAACAAATATCAATTAAACAAGAAAAGACCCTCGAAATTCAAGCTAAGATTATATAAATATTGCACGCTTTTAATTAATTAGGTTTTTAAAACATATGATTAGTTACTTTTACAATCACAAAGTTGGAGTAGGACCCTCCTATTCCGTTTTTAATCGGCCGAATGGAATCTCTCATTTGAGTCACCACTGCCATGTAGTCTTCAGAGTCTTCGGCCAGTTGTTCCAAAATCGTTGTTCGAGAACCAAGATCTTCCAGATGGACAGTGTTATCTAGCCTTGCCCTTTTGGCTTGTTCAGATTCATCGGCGTCGCCGCCACCAAGTCTACGACCGTCTTTTAAACTTTCCCAATCCATTTTGTGGTGTCAGAAAGCTTTCTTCACTTTATTTAACTTAATAACTTTTAATTTAACTGCAATTAAAACTTAGGACTAACCAAATAGAGTATGATTTCAAGTCTAGAAGAATTAAAAATATGGTAGAAGGAACTTTTTAGAAAATACTACTTTTCTTGTAGTTGTGTACAAATAATTCACTGGCCTAACCGTATCAGCTGACCATGACAACAATCTTCGAATCTAAGCGTGTTCATTATATGTGCCTTGTTTCTATGTATATACAATGCGATAAAATCAATTTTAATCAAATGTCATTATAGTTTTGATAGTTGAGATGACCTGCAGGTCATTTTTCGTTTACATTTTTTGATAATATAGGCAATTTATTAGACCGGAAGTTGTTAGTACTAGTAAGAGGAGTTATAGTTCATGTTGATCCATTAAGATTTTTTACCATCCCACATTACATTTTTAGTAAAGTTCCAAAATGTTCATAATTTCGGATGATCCTTTGTTATCTTTACGTATTTCACATTGCTTCCTTCATTGACTTCTTGATTGAACATTTCCGAAAGCTTTATTTACATGGGTAGGGAGGAGTGTCTGCTAGAGACTTTGGAATGTGCCATATTTTCAACCCCAAACACATTTGAATTGCATAAACAATTTGCGATTTAATTGTGAGCATGCCAGAATCTTCCCACAGCCAGTTCTACCCAGTTAGAACGACCTCAGCTCCCACGAAAGACAAGTAAAAATATTCTTGAAGACATCAATGCAGTAACGGGTTTAGACTATATTCATGGATTCTAGGAATGAAGAAAAAGATTCATTGTAAGAAGCAGCTTTATCTTTAGTCAAATCCCGAGCTTCACAAACTTAGCAAATCAGTTAAGGTGGTGATGACAATCTTGATGATAGACATGTTCATTGCATTTGGGGAAGTACTCCTTTTTCTTTAAAGCGAGCTCTGGGCTTGTGGGGATGACATCCTTACAATCAACGCATTAAAATGGCATTTCACTTTTCTTTGGAGTCTTTTTAAAATGCTTGAGTCAAACATGGCATAGTCTTTTTTAGATATTGTAAACCCGATCTAAATCTGTAAATCTGAAGACTTCTCCCGTGGTTCACGAGGGAGAGAACTCCCTTTCCGTGCAGACTCGGTACTTCACTTTGTTATTTTGGGGCGTGAGCTCCACTCGGCAATCAAGTAACCCTTAAAATGGCTATGACAATTTCTTGAGTTTTCTTCCAATGGAAATACAATATTTTATAGGACACTTTCCGGTTTGGTTCATTTCGTATCTAAACCATTGACATGTTTGAAAACTTCGTATACCTGGGTTTATTACGTTTCTTTTGCGATCCTACAACAACCGTACGAACTTATAACCCGACATTGATATCTGATTTAAAGCCACAGCCAGCGGACAAAAACCTTGTGGAATGGCGATTTGAAGAAAGCCATTTTTCATTTAGGTCAGCTAACTTTCAGTTTCAATTTGGATGGCATATCCTTACAGCGGTTTTTTATCTCTTCTTGTTTGCTATTAGTATTGAACTGAAAGTAAGATCTTTACTCTCTTGCAACGCTCCACGTGATTCAATTCATTCACTTTGGCGTAGCTTTCCTGTTCCTGTCTTTCCTTCTTCGAGAGTGTTTTCCTGTAATTTCCAACTATACTATCTCAGTACTTTTTAGATTGATCTAAACTACAATTTCTTTTTCTTTAATGCACACCCCAGTTGAGGCAGAGAAACTAATATAAACTTTAATTTTAAATTTCCTCAGTGCTCAAGAAATCGATGAAGAAGAGGATTGGAGGGAGAAGACATTCGAAGTGGATCCATTGTAGTGAAATTTCCTGCCTGGTTTCCTTGTTTCAATATCCTGACCAATTAACCTAAGTTTGGAAGTTTTTAAAAATTGTATTTTCTCATATTGAAAATGGCACTGCTCCCCATTTCGATTTTTCTCCTATATTTTGCAATTACATTAAATAATAACTACTATGAAAATAACAACTTCCCCAGGACATTATATTCTGAAAAGAGTCAAGCTCTACGAGACTACCGAAACAGGTTATTTACGCATTGGGGCACCGTGAAACACGTGAATTTGTCTAAATAAGTTTACTTAAGTTCAAGGATTGAACTGCTTGCAAATTATTCAAAATTTTCCCGGCGTTGACAAAACTCTCCCAGGAATTTATTTCTTCTTCGCAGTCATTTCTCCACAATTGTAACAGACTCTACTTCTATGTTTGATAATATTGTAGAATGGCGAACAAAATCTGATGGAGTATCCCCTTTCAAACCAAAAGTAAATGTACGGTGAGGTTAATGAAAGAAGAAGGTCATGGAATCTCCAACGGAAGCTTTGTCTCCTGCGGCTACACAAACTTCTACTTCTTCTCTTCCCATTCCAAACCCTGGAATTGTCAGGAAGAAATAAAACTTTTTTCCCTTTCAACAAGTCTCTTTGAACTTCCGAAGTATCACAATTCCGTGCTGAAATCAACAAAAGTTGGGAAATTAGTAATAATTTTTACACCCTTGCAACCTTTTGGAGATATGAATTCACAGAAAAGGAAAATGCAAGCGAATTAATGTATAAATTAAACCAACTTTTGCCTTCTTCCATCAAAAAATCATTTATTTTCTTTGCCAGGTAAACTCAAGCTTCAATCCTTGGCATTATTAGATTGGCTTAAACATCTGAAAGTAAAGAATGATTTAAGTAGTATTAATCCGCCGATGGCACTAAACCTGGCTCTTTTTCTCGTTTGACTCAAAGAAACTAACCTAGAGAGTTTAACAATTTCTTCAATTACCCCGATAAAAAGCTTAAACAAAATCAGTTTTGAGGAAAAAGGATAAACGCAGTCTTTCATCCAACTTCCAATAATATTCCATTCACACTACACAGTCAACATTTGGCCTGCCGTTCTTTAACTCTTGGAATAGAATTCAACGTGGTCAAGGTGAAAATGAAAACGCGTACTTACGAAGAAGAGTACGATGAAGAGGAAGACGAAGATTGACAGGCGGGGGCGGCGTACTAAAATATGATTCCTTTTATAATATTTCGTATTTATTTTTATGCAATTAGGAAATGACTAAAATCATAAACATTATTTTATATCGGTTTAAAGAAAACAACTTCCGGTATTTGTTTTCATACCCTTATAATACAATTATGTCATTTAATAAAATACAAAAAATCATAAAGCTTCCAATAGCAGAGAAGACTAAGTATACAGTTTACAATAATTTATACTTGACTGACATCGACTCTAACAATTTGCTGTAAAAGTCAACCTGTCCAACCTCATTCAAACTCGAAGCCTTCTTAACTTGTCCCTCCACCGCTGTACCGACTTTCTCACTAGTCCTTGGATTCACATTCATTCCGGATGTTCCTTAGCAACATTTTGAAACGTTGCATAACTTCCTTTTCTCATTTACCATTTTGTACAGATGAAAGACCTGGAGGAAGTTGAAACGCTAGAGCACATACTAAAGGAGTAGTTCCGTTTCCATCCACAGAGTTTACAATCAATCCTTTTCCCAACCAAAAATTTAAAGCGTTGATATTCTCCTTGGACGTCGCAAGGTGCAGAAGTCCAGATGAAGTCCTTGCGCTGAAATATGCTTCGTGCTTCAATAGCAAATTTATTTCCTTCATTTGATTCTCAGGGGTAAAGTCTTTCTCAAGTATGATTAAAAACAACGGAGTCCTTCCAAATCCATTTCCGGTATTTGCATCCATTTCTAATTCTTCCAGACAGTATTCCATCGGAAAATATGCTCCCATTTCCACAATTTCCATTTCTGACCTACCATCTTCCGTGAGGGATTGCACATTCGCTCCGTTGTTGGCAAGATGCTGGGGTTTTTTTAAAGATTTCTAAAACAAATCGCATTCATAAAAGCTGTTTCTTCTTTGAATTTCTCATTCACATCTGCTCGTCTGCTCTGTTATTTTAAAACGTCAATCACTCTGAGGTATGCGTGAAGCGTGCTGGAGTAGGTGTGTTTCTGAATATTCCAGGAATGACGTCGTTTTTTGACATGGGCTACTCCCAAGTAATTTCTAATGCCGTAGTTGTGGAATTTATTTACGAATGGTTGGCCAAACCACAATGCTGAGAATTCAGTGTTGAACACAAACCATTCACCATCCGAACCCCAAACAATCGGATCAATCCCATTAAACTTCACCCCCTTATCATTCCCATTCCCTACCTTTCTTCATCCTCACTGTCAGGATACTCCTGTTCCACAACGTACTGCTGATGCCGAAAATCCACAAACCTCATCTCATCTCACCCGGAATATGTCTCAAAATAAAAATCACCTGATTGTCCAACCCCGTATTTTAAATTTTCATTACCACTGCCGTCCCATTCATAGTCTTTCTGAACACAACCGCCGTCCTGCAAACTCTACTTGCTTCGTGTGTAACCCTTTGATATTCAGAACGCAGTTGACCTCCACCCTTACGCGCTTTTGAATCCTTCCACCGGGCAAATGCAAAGTTTCAAATTCAATCAGAGTGGTGCTTGGGTTGCTAACGCATGCAACGCCGATTTCATCATCTCCGGTAAAAATTCTGAACCGGTGACCTTGAAAAACTGTTTTTTGAGTGAAACCAAATCTATCGGGGGAGTTGACGCTCCAGAAGTAAATTCGGTTGGAAAGTTAATAGTTTTCCAAAGCCTTTTCTAATTAATAAAAGCATCGGGGCTTTTCCTACGGAATGGGGATTTTTGGCTTGGTGTGGACGAACTATGTGGAATCCTGGCATTATTCGCTTGTCAGCGTACAACCCTGTAAAGTTTTATTTAAATTTAATCATCCGGCTTATGTGTAATCCATTTTAATTGAGCAAGTCTTAGTACGGTGGCCGTGTGTTCTTTGGGGCTATGGCAATCCCTGTTACGCGTTATCATTCATTCCAGAACAGTAGAGTTTGCACGCATGATTTCTCCAGGGCTAGAACTTTCACACCTCCAAGTCCACTTGATTTACATTCACCCCGAGTTAATTGAACTTCTTGATAAGCTGAAGCATTTCACTGACCCTTGACAGCTGAATAAGAATCGTTTTTCCCCAATTTATTATCGAATCGTCTAGGTTGAGCCAGTATTTGCACATGCCTTTATTAACTACTTCATAATTTCTTGTTGTTTGATGAAATAAATGATTTACAAGCATGGTGGACCTTTCATAGTAATGAGCGATTACTGGGAATTTAGAAATTTTTATCGTCTCTAAGTAAGAATTGGGTTTCCACAGATTGATCTTCGTAACATTGCCAGTATTACTGTTTGGAACAGGAGTATTCAGAAGAAATTGAAGAAGATAAGAGCTGAGGATGAAATCAGCAGATAAGAAAATGAGAATGAGGCAAGGTGGAGAAAATCTTGAGGTAAAAATGTGATTGGAGGTGAACGACGTTCGGGTTGTTAATAAATGTTAAAAAGGCCTAGGGAGAATTAGTTAAACGCTTAAAGTAATTGCTTAATTGGTACATATAAGTTAGTTAACTAAACTAAAGACTAAAGTAAATTAGGCAATTTATTATTTAAAAAGTCTTAAAGCTCAGGGTTATTTAAAACTTTACCGAAAATGGCTTTATTCGAAATTTTATGCAGCCGGCATTACAATTTTTACAACAAATATGAGACAAATGAAAGATATTTAGTTTACGCGTACCATCTGATAAAAAATTACCTCTTTTTCTAAATTATTACTGATAAATACTTAACTAGACATTTTCTGGTACTTGCTTTATGAAAATTGGAGCGTGAGTGGCACATTTGAATATAGACGGAATCATATCATATCATAAGAATTAGTTTAGGAAGACTGGGGTTAGTTATTGGTAACTGCAGGATCTTGCAAACGGTATGTAATGAGGAACTCAACTAAGGCCTGGGTGAAATAAAGCATAATAAAACCAAGGATTAACATCAGTGACACACATATAGCAAAAATGTAGAGCCTATAAATCATATGTTAAGCTACCTGGTTTGGCTCATAAACGACAAACTCAGGTAGTTCCAACGACTTATCAGAGAACGTGGTGTCTGGGAGACCGGTCACGGAGTCAAAATGTATGGACCCATGACAATTTTGTCGTGCTGAACGTAACACTTGAGTCTTTCCTAGCGCAACTCTACACACCAGCATTTTTCTTTCACATTGGTAACAATTGGTAGACTTTTCATGTCCATTTCCTGGGCACATCCCTCCATATCCAAAGCTGTAGCAATTTGCCTTGCTTGAATTCCGGGCAAAATAGATTCCCGAGCCAAAGAAACCTGGAAATTGAAATGACACAAACGTATTCATGGCCGGATTTCAATTTTGAGTCATATTAGTACTTATTTAATATTTTGAAGTTATTCTTACCATTGTAATTGGCATATCTTAAATCAAATCCGTTTCGGAGAATGGAATCCCAAGCAAGACTACAGTGAAATAACCTTTTGAGGTTGGCACTTCCACTAGAAAATTCTAGGTCTCTCTCTTTCACCCTAAACTTGAACGCCAGGGCTTGGTTCCAGACCCTTTCGACCTTATCAGATAAACAAATCATTAATAAAGAAGAAAACCAATTCAGCTATGAAGCAGAATTGCACGCTACTAATTAATTGAGCTTTTAAAACATTTAATCAATTACCTTCACAATGGCAAAGTTATTGTATACTCCTCCAACGTTATTCTTGATTGGGTGAATGGACTCCCTCATTTGTCTCACTACTGAACGATAGTCGTCTGAATCCTCTTCTAAGAGCTCCAAAGTAGTGGTTCTGGAGCGCAACTCTAGGTCAAGGTTCACAGTGCTTGAGTTCACTCTGGCTCCATTTGTATCCAATGCATCATCGGCGTCGCCGCCTCCAAGCCTCCTTCCTTCCGCCAAACTGTCCCAATCCATGTCAGATTTACCCCGAACGATGACCACTGTTTCTTGATGAATGACAAACTTTTTATTCAATAATTCTTAAAAGCTCTAAAAACCCTTTAACTTCACGTAACACCTTAATTTGGACTGAGTTCGAAATAATTTTAATTGTGATCGAGATACCACTTCAGAAAATACTACTTTTACTGTAATTGTTTACCTAAAATTCCCCGACCTAACCGTATCAGCTGACCATGACAACAATCTCCCAAGCCAAGCGTGTTGATTGTGCGTGCTTTGTTTTTATGAATAAAAAATGCTATAAAATCAATTTTGATCAAATCTCATTATTGTTTTATTAGACAAAATGCCCTACAGGTTACAGGTCATTCTTGGTTTTCATGATTTAATATTTAAAACAATTAATTAGACCGGAAGCTACTAACATCAGAAGTTATAATAGCGCTTGTTGATCCAATACAATCATTCACCCTTCCAGGTTGAATTTTCAGTAATGTTCCTAACACTACATTATTTTGGAAAATTCTCGCTTATCTTTAACTTTTTCTCATGTTATCTTTATTTATTATCGCTTTCGAACGCGTCCAAACGCTTTATTTGCAAGGGTAGGTAGGAGGGCCTGGACTAGACTTTGGAATGCGACATACCTCTATCCCCCAAACACATTTAAATCGATTTACAGTTTATAATTCAAATGACTGCATCCTAAAATATTCCTAAATTCAGTTCTACTCCATTAGGACGATCTCGGGGCACACGCAGGACGAGTCCTGAAGAGGTTAACAATGCAGTTTAAGTAACGGTTTTAGATCCTTCCATTCAAGAAAGAAATTCGTTTTAGAACAACCTTCATCTTCAGTCCGTTTTGGAGCTTCACAATCTTAGCAATTCTGCACATGTGGGGACGACAACCTTGATTATAGACATGGTCTCAGCATTTGGAAAAGTGCTTCCAATTTTTGAAACAAGCTCATCCCCGCCAAGCTAGTAGAATATAATGAATGAAAAGAAGTATTGAGGGAGAGGGTTTATATTTGAAGGACTCTTCAGAAACTTTCTTTTTTTTAATTGAGCGTGAATTTTCATTTAGAGCTTCAGTTTACACACCTTTCTCTTTTAAATCCAATTTTAACATGCTGATGCTGTGGATCTCATCCAACCCTTTCTAAAATACTTAGTTCATTTCATTCATCCTGTGTCCTGTGCCCGCAAGTACCCGCAGGACAAAACACTTTATGGAGCTTTGGCTACCACTCCAACCCTTGGGGGATGAATCCCAACTTCCCGGCTGGAAATAGAAGGAAATTCTTCAAATCCGATGGCGGCTGCACTAGGCTTCCCTCCGAATTTTCCTGCGGCAATGACCCCATTTTACGCAAACATGGGACACCCCCAAATTGTTTCTAATGCTGTTGCAGTTGACACAGGGAATTTATTCACGTTTGGAGGGCCAGGTCCAAACCCTGAAACATTCAGTCCGCAACAATCCGCAGCGAAGGCCGGATTGTATTACAACCCCCTTCTAGGAAGTGCTGCGAGTGGGAGCGGTGGGCGGTTTTTATTCTAATTACGCCGCAAGTGGTTAGCAACCCGGCCCTTTTCCATTTGGCCTTGAACACTTGGAATAGAATTCAACAGGGTCAAGGTCATCGGGGGGAAAACGAAGATGAAAACTTATGAAGAGGATGACGAGGAGGAAGACCTTCGTCTTCCTCCACAAGATCGTACTTAAAATATGATTCAGTTCATTACATTTTGTATTTATTTTATTTATCAGTTTAAAGGAAGAACAACTTCCGGTATGTATTTTCCGGTATGTATGTATGTACTGTATAAATATAAAAATGAAGCTTAATGACACAAAATAGTTATAATTTACAAATATTTATCCTCTACTTCAGCAACTCCGACAGTTTATTATAAAACTCAACCTGTCCATAATTATTCAAACGCATAGCCTCCATTATACATCGCTCCAACTCGGTTCCGACCTTTAACCTCTTCCTTGAATTTACTTTCATTCCGGATGAATCTTTCAATAAAATTTTAAAACACTGCAGAATCTCCTTTTCCTTTTAACGATTTGTACAGATGAAGGTCCTGGAGGAAAGTTGTAACGGAAGTGCATATTCCAAAAAAGTAGTTCCGTTTCTATTCACAGAATTTACAATCAATCCCTTTCCCAACCAAAATTTTAAAGCGTGGCTATTCTCCTTGGACGCCGCAAGGTGCAGGAGGCCAGATGAAGTCCTTGCGCCGAGATATATGCTCCGTGCTTCATTAGCAAATTTATTCCTTCCATTTGATTCTCAGGGGTAAAGTCTTTCTCAAGAATTAAAAACAGCTGAGTCCTTCCAAATCCATCTCCGGCATTTACATCAATTCCTAATTTATCCTAGTTTAAGTCCAATTCCGTATCATTCCAACGTTTCCCAATTAGTCTCCAGACAACACAGCCTCAAGATATTCTTAAATTTGTCATTTCGAATCAAGTAACCGAAAAAAGATTCGACTTCGCAGCGGCAGCTACAATCGTTCCAAATCCATACCCAATCTTCGGAAAGGACCCTTTCTGGGTGCCGCAAAGATACTTCAACCTGTGCCCGCAAGTACTTCCAGGACAAAACACTTTATGGAGCATCGGCTGCCACTCCAACCCTTGGGGGATGAATCCAAACTTCCCGGCTTTCCTCCGAATTTTCCCGCAGCAATGACCCCGTTTTACGCCAATATGGGCTACCCCCAAATTGTTTCTAATGCTGTGGCAGTTGACACCGGGAATTTATTCACGACTGGGTGCGGTCCCGGTCCAAATCCTGAAATATTCAGTGCTCAACAATCCGCCGCGAATTCCGCATTGTATTACAGCCCCCTTCTGGGTAGTGCTGCGAGTGTGGGCGGTCTTTACTCGAATTATGCCGCGGGGGGATTGCAGCCCGTGCCTTTTCCATTTGGCCTGCCGTTCTTTAACTCTTGGAATAGAATTCAACGGGGTCAAGGACAACGTGACTAAACGAAAACGCGTACTTACAAAGAAGAGTACGATGAAGAGGTAGACGAAGATTGACAGGCGGTTGTTGTAAAAATTATCTTTTCATATTTTGTATTTATTTTTATGCAATTAAGAAATCAATAAAATCGTAAACAATATTTCACATCTGTTTAGAGAAAGAACTACCTTCTTCCGTAAGTATTTTTATTGCAATTATTTACTCCATAAATATAAAAAATCAAGCTAATTGACAGAGAACTATAATTTGCAATAATTTATCCACTACTCCAACAACTCCAACAATTTACTATAAAACTCAGCCTGTCCATATTGATTCAAACGCATTGCCTCCTTCGCACACCACTCCAACTCCTTACTGACCTTGTCCCTCGTCTTCGAATTCACTTTCATTCCTTTGGAGTTCTTCAGTAGGATTTTAAAACGCTGCCAAACTTCTTTTTCTCTTTTAAGATTTTGTACAGATGAACGTCAGGAAGTAAGATGAAAGGCAAGAGCACATTCTAACGGTCAGGGAGACCAATGATGCTATCATGATCCATTGTATTTATAATTATCAACTTCAAACGTTCAGCTAGTCGGTTACTGTTTATTCTTAATTGGATGAATCGAATCCCGGATCGGGATTCGACGGAACAACGGAACGACAGTCCTCCGAGTCCTCAGTCAGTAGCTAAAAGTCAACATAATCCTACTTCTTGTACTAGCGTTTTTTATTTATCCCCTTGGGGGCTATAGCAAATGCCAGATGTAAGAAAAGAGATAAAAAAACTTTTTGTAAACGATATAAAAATTTTAAAAAATAAAATAAGGGCGTCGAAATTTTCCCAAGGGGATCATGTAATATGTATTATGTCTTGTTCTTTGCAAGGTTAATACAATAACAGGTTTGGTCTAAAGCTGCCATCTATTACATAGTCCACCATATTGGAAAACTGCAAGAAAATGACGTCACAGAAGTAAAAATTATTTGCTTATAAATGCATA
>JAANSO010000693.1:0-25148 GCA_036507315.1 Lepidocyrtus fimetarius
CGGGGAGCAACAAATTTATGAGGAAAAGCACCCAGCACAAAGCGTGCAAATGCATGCAGTAGCTCACTTGCTGTGACCGTGTTTTGAGCATAGCTGTAAAGCATAGGTTTCCATCCTTTAGATCTAGGTTTCTTGGAATAGTGAAAGAAAAGTTGCAATTCTGCTTACTATAAGCGAGATCATATCAGTTTCACTTTTTTCCCGTTTGAGTAAACTAGAGCTAAGGTTTCAAGTCTAAAATGTAAAATTTCTAGTAAAAGAACTAAAGATTGGAGCAAGCTTCTGACCTAGATGCATTGAGTAAATGCAAATTTATTTGCTTTACAGGTATGAAACGAGAAATAAGAATGGAATTGACAAGGAAACATTTGAGAAAATTTTGTTATTGTGGGAAGTAGAAAATTGAAGACACGGACAATTTCATAAAATTGAGGAAATAATGAAATATGTTCTAATTAAGAAGGGTCACGTTTTGAATAAGGTTTCCTGGTAGGAAGATATTTAAAAAATGAGTTTCCTTTTCCTGATATGAACAAAGCCTATTTTCTGGAGAAAGTAGTCCTTGGGAAAAAATTTCATGTGGAAGAATATGAAGGGAAGCTGAAGGGAAGAGAGGTAAACTAATTATTCTAATGTATGCAATTAGCTTTGATTCTAGAAAGAGCGGAGAAAAGACGAGAGATCTCAACAAGGAAGTCAAAATATTTCCAAGTAAATTTTGTTTATACTTTTAAGAAATAAGATACTCCCGTTAAAAAACAATTTCTTAAATGCTTGAAGCCTGGAAAGGATAGCTATTGTATAGATTTTTTATATAACAATAAGATAATTCCGGGTTGTTTTACCTTTAAAACAAGATTCGGTGGAATTATGAGTATAATGGTTTTCGTTGAAAACCATTTTAAGAGCTCAATGGAAATTCAAACCTTTTAACAAATCAGAGAGCTGCTTAATTCCAAAAAACGTTTGGAATATCAGCTTCCCTTGCTTTTCCTCTTACTTCCGCATGGAATTAAAGAAAAACGGTTGTTTTTAGACGTGGGTTGTGCGCGTGGGTTTTTAATTTAACCCAGCTTAATTAAACTTTGAAGTAGATCAAACGAAATGAACAATAATTATCATATCAATTGAAATAAGATTTAACCGGTGCTATTGTAATACTTCGTGGTAAATTTACTTATTACTGATAACGTGTTCTTATAAACAACCATCAAACATCAACGTGAACGGTAGTTCTTGGGAAGAAAGTAAATTATATTATTTGGTAATTGTTTACCGTTGGAAAATTCAAACAATCATTGACTACTGACAAACAATGAGAAAAGAACGGCTTCTGATTATATTTTCCAGAATGCTTCTTCCGTTTTTCTTCAAATCATTAAAAACTTCCTGAAAACAAATTATCTAAATGATGTTTTGTAAGCTTTTCAAAGTTCAAAGGAAAGCATTTTAATTTTGAGGAGAATCATAATTTTCAACTTTCCTTTTAAGTTTTGTCAATGCTTCTGTTCTTATTGTAATGTGATGAATCGCCTTTAAAGCTTATTCATTTCCTATAATGTCAATCTGTCTATTTGTCAGGCAAAGTGAAAATAAAATGCTACAATTTTTCGGGTTTCTTGTCCCAAATCGAACATTTTATTGTATGACAAATGTGGCGGTCCGTTTCACTTTTCCCATAAATTGCACATCCAACAATTTTGTTGCTAGTTGTTTAAATTTCAAAAATAATAAAACAAACCATGGTCTTTACACTGGCGCTCAATTTTTCCATCTGCAAGGGTCAATCATAATTCATTATTTTCCCATAACATTCTTCCTTATTTCATACGGCGAATAATACATAAGTAATAACTAAAAGTGCAAAAATATGAATCTGCACTGGTTTGGGAACTTTGACTTTTTTTGGTGTGCTGTAGTTGTAACGTAACCTCATTATATTTCCTAACGAAATAAAATCTAATACAATTTTTTTTCCAAAATGTCTTAGACAATTTCCATAAAAAGTCCTCATAATTCCAAATGAGCAAAAGAGAAAGGAACTTTTCACTTTAAAACATTTATAGAATGCCTCTTATCCTTTCAATTGACCTTGATTAGGAGCTGTTTTTCTTTTCCAAAAGGGGATTATCGAGCAAATGATGAATGTAGAACAAACGGAGCGACTTTACTCGTGTTAAAATTGAGATAAATACTGGAGATTATAGTTGTACAAGGATGCGACTGCTCAATTTATGTTCCCTTTCGCGTGAGTTTTGTTTTTGTTGTTTTAACGAAAATAGGGACAAATGGTTGTGTGCTCAAATCTCATTCCTTAATTTATGATTATAAGGATGTGTGCGTAAGAACAGACAAATATTTTTATGCTCCTCGTGTGTCCACCTGTTTCACTGTTACGAATTCTAAAAGAAAACAATGATAAGTTGCTATGGGGCATGGTGAGATTCTTCAAAGAGGGTTAAATTTACGATTTTGATTGTACATTTACTTCAAATAATAGCCAATATACCAGCATATTCGGAATAAATCAGTTTATTTCGTTTTTTAATACATACAACATTAACTTAGGGCAATGCATAAATATTGCGCAATTCATAGAGCATTTTGTTTCTGAAATACCGTTGCCGTAGCCTAGTGATTACTTAATATTTTATAACAATATTAATGTGTTTGTAACACTATATCTAATAGTTTACTTATGCTAATAAAATTGCTTTGTTTCCTTGGTTTTCGTAAAGTTTACAGTTTTCAATTTTTAAACATTTTCTTCTAAGGTAACTCAGTTCTGTTTATTAATAATTTGTTCAGTCTGATTGCAATTAATGCGTAAAATTAGATTGCACTTTTCTGATTTCAATTCTTTTAATTTCTCTTCCATCTGAAGAATGACTTTATTAAGCTTTCGAAGTCTTTTCTCATCGGGGGAACGTTCCGGTCTTTTATGGCTCTGCCCTCCTTCACTTTCATTATCACTTTTTAGAAATTCTTCGGAGGATGAGCCGCTATCCTTGGCATCTTCTCCTCCGCTAAGGTCTTCCTCTTCGTCGTCTCCTCGGTAGTCGTTGACCGTCAAGGATTTTAGTAGATCGCAAGGAGCTGAGTCGGTGTACGCTGATTTTAACCGATCTTTTTTGTGTAGTGTCCTAATGAATAGAAAATAATTTCAACCCCATACAAAACAATTTGGCTTAAAAATATTGCAATTGATCAATTTTTAAAAAAGTTTACCTCTTTTTTCCAACGTAAATTACCCCATATTCATCTCTACTGATATGGAGTTTTTCTAGGATGGATACTTTGATTGGTGGCGCACCTGGAGACGTCATATTTACCGGAGGCCGATCCTCTATCAATTTAATTTTCCCTCCAGCGACGGATATCTGACAAAATAAAGTTAAATAATTATTTTCAGGACAAATTTACATAAATTATATTTATTAACTATATAATTACCTCAAATGGAAAGGGGACTGGTATAATCTCATCTTCTACAAGGTCTGTCAAGTTGACAACGCTGCTCATATTAAAAACAAGCTCTTGACCTTGACTGAAATCAATGACGGCTTTTAGACTAGGCTGTGTTGCATCAATTATCAATTTCCGCATGAGGGAGTCCCCTCCAGGTGTGTCTATCATGTTGAACTTTTGTACTCCACTGTTGGAGCTGCTTCCACCTCCGTTATTGCTTGTTGATTTGTCCGCTCTCCAGTCGTAAGCCTTCACCATGTTCCCATCAATTTTTTGTGAGAGGAAAACTTGTACAACGTTCTTTCCTCCAGGGGAGGTTAGTAAAGAAGATGATAGCCGCCTCCCGTTTGTAGACATGGAACTGGAATTAAGTGGATCGTATGAAGATTCACTTTGTTGATGCTGCTGCTGGCTGGATTTCCATTTCTTGCTCCGTGCAATAAACCGGCGCTGTTCAAGATTTAAATTATGTTGTCAAATTCAAATTATGTAAAATATTTGTGGTATGCTTTAGAATATTTCAAAATATCTGTACCTGGAACTCCTGCCACTGTAGCTCTGCCGCTTCGTCAAATTCTAAGTAAGCTGCAGTGACTGCTATGTCCGAATCTAGAGCTTTTGCTTCCTGCTGCACCACCACCCCACCCAACTGGATTGAGAGGACGTTGACGGTGCCATACTCCTGAGACCGAGGTCCATTTGGAACATGATTCTGGGGCGGATTTAAAAGAGGCCCTTGTCCACCTCCAACCGCCTCTCCATTGCTATTCAAAGAAACGTTTATATTCCCTTCATGATCCTCCATTACTTCCATAGCCACCTCAACGTTCTCATCCAGTCCCACAGTCTCCCCTTCCAAGTCCAAATGCTCAAATTGAATGTTATCTGAAGAACCGGATGTGGAAAACGTAGAAGCAACTTCGCTATCCGGAGTAGAGAGTCCACCAGCTTTACTAAATGCAAAAACAGTGGACAGTCCTTGTTTCATTCCTTGTTTGAAGTTATCCGTGAGCACGTCCAGCGTTGGCATAGGTTTATTAATTGGACTTGCACTAACGCTCAAAGAAGACGCCATTTTTCCAGGAGGAGGATACGCTGAAGTGGGTTCCAATAAGGTGTGAACGGATCTTGACGTCGCTGACTTATTTTCTAAGGAGGAGGGGCCCAGTTGTTGCATAAGAGGGTGGTGATTATCCAGAGATGTTTGTTGATTTTGTGTATTCTGCTGCCCATTTTGGTTAACTTGTTGATATGCAAGAGAAGGTTCGCTGAGGGTCGACTGCATCATCATCACCGCATGAGGAGTGCAAGTGGGAAAGTCTGTGGAAGGCGAAGGGGAAGAATGCGTTCCATTATCACTAGCCAATGAATTGTCTCTTGGCAAATGCGCAGGAATCGGAAGAGAAGGGAATAAGAATGAAACTTCAATTCGTGGAATGTAAAGCATTAAAAGCATCTCTTTAAGCTTTGCAGCCAATTCCCCGATAACCCTCTCCGTGTCCAAGTTTAAGAAAAGGGAGAGTTCCCCGAAGGATTCCACCATTCTCATTAGAAACAGATATTGATAATGTGTCATTTGCACGTTCACCATTGATATGGAGTTTAAAAGGACGCAAAGCGGTTCACTGGATTGTCCTAGCCCAACTCCTTCGCCGTTTCCTCCTCCTTTAGCTGGTGAATGAGCGGAGTGAGCGGACGGTGGAGGGGGAACGTAAATCCAACCGTTTAAGGGAACAGGGTCTATGAATGGAGATGGGGGGCCTAGTTGATCTCCACTAGCTGCACCCCATATTCCTCCTGTTTCACTGGCAATAGATTCAAAACGTGCCATTGCAGCACGCTTCCTCCCGTTTCCTGATGAAGGTGGGGACGAATCAAAACAAAAGTCTGACCAGAAGGAGTCAGCTCGCAGGTACCAAATATCTCGTGGCTCCGTCCACATCATCTCCTTTGTCAGTGACGATAAATCTGCAAAACTCTCCATTCGTTTCGGCATATTATGAACTTGATTCTGTTTGACTAGATCTTCATCTGAAAAGAGTTAAAAATTCAAACCACTCAGTAAAAATTAAGTAATACAATATAAGTTAGTGAATGAAAACAAGAAATAAATTTGAATCTTACTATTGCAATGTCTATGGAATCGGTCTAGTTTATCTACGTGCGCATAATTTGAGTAATTTGGCTTTACATGGATTGAGAAAGTACTGTTAGCTCGTAGTCGGTTGCCACTATTAACACCACAACCAACCTTATCCAAACAACTTACTAATTCCTCCCGAGTACCAGTTTCACCTGAACGGTAGTTTGCAAGGATAACACGGGATAACTGAAAGTAAATTGCTGTTGGTCTTGCCATTTGTCCCATGTATGGCTTACTTCGATATAAAACCTAAATTAAATTATTTTTTTAAATGAAATAATTGCAATTACAATTTTAGCTTATTCAATGTTTATTTGTCTTTTACTTTTGGCTGGATTAGCTCTAAACGAATATCCGTATACGGTTCCTCCTTCGCCCCCTCCGCCTTATTCAGCGAGTCTGTTAAATTACTCGCAAACGCATTTAACCAAAGAACGGTGCAAACATCCAAGTCGATTTGTATTGGATGAAAATGTGCATAAATTTTAGGACTGGGAAGGGGGAAGCAAACTTCTCCAGGGTGGTAAAACCAAGTAAACTCAATGTGAATCCCGTGCAAATCCTTTGGCCTTTCCATGTAGCCAGAGAGAAAAGGTTGAAGGGACTCTTTTGCATTTGTGGTCACTTTGTAAATACAAATGTTCTGGATTCGGACGACAAGACAGGTGCTCATCAACTTAGAAATTTTTTCGCCAATTGCTATCCTCACGTGATTATTATCATTTCGTACTGGGGTTGCTCCACCAACGCCTCCAGGAGTAGAATTATGTGATGTTGCCGATGCTGCTGGGGAAGCTCCAGTGTACATGCTATCCCCTCCACCTCCAGGGGCTCTCGTGAGAGGTTTATGCTCGTGCTGTTGTTGCTGAGATGGAAGGATTGTCTCCATTAGTTTTATATTGAAGGTCTCCACAGCTTCTTTGAGCCAATTAAAAACTTGATTTTCTCCGTAGCGTGGCCAAGACTTGCGACTTGCTCGAGCCAAGTGATAAGGATAAAAATCAAGCATTATCTGAGCAAAATGTATTTGGAGAGCTGCACCATTTGTTAAATCTGGATGAATAGATCTGCCATCTACAGGAGATTAAAATGGTAAACTTTCATTTAATATCAGCTTTAAAATTAATTATTGAAAAATTAAGTTCTACAAGTATTTTCTTACTTCCAGGATCATCTAGCAAATGCAGGTTAATCTTTTCACAGTTAAAGTGATATGAGGTTTCCTTAATATCAAATGCTTCGAATATTCTAGCGGCATCATTTGCGCTGCCTCCTCCACCCCCTGAGCTATTCATTGCAGTTGCTTGATGCTGTTGAGCTTGATATTCCGGCAATGTCTAATAAAAATAAACAAATTAGCTACATTTTCCACTCTTGTTTAACTAATCAATGTTAATTAATTTTTATTGTTTACAAACCTCGAGTTTCCTTTTAGCTTTAATCCGCTGCGATTCTTCAGTTGCCTGTTTGACTAAACCTGAAAGGGAATTGATAAAGTGAAGAGCTGCTAAGATTTGGGAATCCGTTAAAACCCAAAGTAATTCATCTAGGATAACGGAAAGCCGACAAGCTACCACCTGACAATCTATCAATAAATAATTATATTTATAGTTTAATAAAAGTTTTTCAATAAATAGTTTTAGTCAAGGTTTTTGTTTTTAATTAAGGAGTAATTGGAGTAAAATAATTACCATTTAGCCTCTTTTTAATCACAATTCTAGCTTTAGCTTGATTAGTTAGCAGACGCAAAGGAGCCAAGTGTCGATCCGAAGTGGATTGAGCCTCAAGTCTAAGATTTTGCCACACAACTTCCTTAAAAACCAGAACTTCACCCCTTCTGACGTCTTTTAACCTGCTGTGACTCAACTCCACATTACCCCTCCATTGCGGGGAACGGGACTCGACTCTAATTCTTGAGATCTAAACAAATAAAATATTGAATTAGATTACAAATGATTTATTCAAAAACGTTTTAAAATAATAATTATTTATTAAATAAGTTATTAACCTGAACTCTTGACTCAAATTCTCGACTGTGGAAAGTCATCTCAACGGATTCAACGGTGAGTGTGATCCCATCAACGACTTTGTTAACAAATCCGTACTTCCCTGCAGAGCTCGCAAAATGATTTGCTGCATCCGCCGCGGTCTTCCGCAGCTCTTCACAAGTTTCAATTTGAACGTGGACATGATCTAGTGCCAAAAGGATTGGATGGGATTTCAAGCGAGTCCACGGAATGCGTATGTTGACGCGATTACAAGACGCCTTCTTAATTTTCATCCAGGTTGGCAGAGCCAGCAAGTCCGTTAAAGTTTCTTCATCCAAGTTTAAGTTTGTCAGTTCTCCTTCTCCTTTCAGTGTGCTCACGTTGATTCGGTCTGAAGAAAGGTCTTTTACGAATCTAAGAAAACAATTAAAATCAATCGTTAAAATTTGTTTTTAACTAATTTATTAAATAGGCTACAGTATAAAAAGAAAATCGTACCTCGATAAATGCTTTAATAGCTGGTTTTTAATAATACCCGCCATCTTTTCTCTCTTCTAAAAATGTGTTGTGTAGCTGGATTTAAAATTTTAAAATAAAATTAAGCATTGTTTCATTTTTATGTTTTCTTATAGAAACGTTTCAAAATCTTACCTAAGTATTGCATTTAACGACGCCAAGCAGAGCAGAGGGGTTTTTCTAAGCTTCCGTAACGTGAATTATAATTATTGTGCAACTTTAAATTCTTCCCTTCTTTCACTAGCTGCACTGCTAAAAACTTGGAGAAGCTTCGAAGAAATTACGAAAGCACTGCTGCTTCTAGTGCTGATAGAATTGCCAAAAAGTAAAGACGAAGATGGCATTCCGGTTCAAGTTGTTTACTCTTTTTACAAACTTAAATAGATTTCTTAATAATTAATTACAAATTTCTTAATATATTTAATGATTTGTATCACAAACACATTAACAACAACGACAGAGAGCTCGGCTTAAATTTAATTTTGTATTTTTATAAACTGCAAAATACAATGACAAGTAACGTTTTTAAGAATATTTAAATACCACAGCAAAACGACAGGTAATAAATTTGGTAATTTGGTTTGTTTCTTTTAGGCAAGGCAATCAATACGGAGACGATGATTCTTCTTGGTAAATTGTATAATTATTATGGCATCTAAATATTTCTAAGTCTACGCTTACATCGAATATTTTAAACTGGTTTCTGATACACTTTGGTGTTTACAAAATAACCGCACTCTTTTACCTTTGATTATGATAAACTTTTTCTAATTTAATACAATCTGCTATGTTAATTAAATCTAAAGTAGACTTTAATTATTAATATATCAGAAATACCAGTTCTCAATTATTGAAAAATGGAAAGTCAAAAAAGCTCAAAAAGTTTTAATTAAATTGGTTGACAAAGACGCTTTGGTTTTTCCAGGATAATGTCAGATAAACTCGAAGGTTTAAGCCTAATCAATAAATTAAATTGTTTACATATGTCAAACCCAGCCTTGTAAAATTATAACTTTACCACAGTAGTTTTTGTAAAAACTGAAAAATATACATTTAAGATTATTGACAACCTGATTTCTTAATTATATTATTATCGTTTTTGTTCCTGCCACCAGAGGAGTATTCAAAAAGAGACGGATTTTCCCGATTTGCTAAACTTAATTACTTGACTTTAATTGTAGCAATAATAACAACCTTAGCGATTAAGCTAGACACTAATTTACATCAAAACGGTTAATTAGAAAAAACTACAACGTTGACAGCATCATAGACGACTTCCTTCGATTTTCTTTCCAGGTTAAATACAAAAGGTAATCACAACGGCTTGTAGCTCAATCTATAAAACACATTAAAATACAATTTCAAAAACCAAGTTAAACAACTATTAAGCAAATGCATGCACGAAAACTATTCTTGAACACGGAGTGAATAATCATTTTAATTGTCAAATCAAACCTCAATCAATCAATCAATTACACACTTCCGGAATGAAAACCTCTACGTAACTTCTTGATTTCTAGCGTTTTTTTACATAGTTACATAAAACATTCTAGTCCTCTTCTAAACATTCATACCTGTGAAAATTGTCTTTAACACAGTATATTAACTTTTTAACGCGCAATTTCACTTTCCATTTTTAATTCATTTTCCTTAAAAGATTACAAAACAGCTGATCATAAACTTTTACAAATCTTTACGAATTTTAACAATTATTCCACAACTCTCAAAATTTAACTGCAATTATGCAAGTTTTGTAAGAAGCTAAATATTTAGTTTTCCTTCTCTCCAAATTGCATAATAAAAACGAGATTTGATGATCATACTCATTATTTACTTTACTCAATATCTTTCTCTGCCTAAATCTCCAGCTAGAGAGCATCGTAATTATCATTGTGAGCAATATAATTCTCCATTAAATCCACACTTGATGATTAGATAAATACTGTTGCTGTTAACTCGATAAATATGTAGATTAACAAAATACTTAATGGACTTACCATCATCCATGTCATCCAGACACGAGCACTACGACCATTAATTTATTATTAATGAGGATTGCAATGAAAAACAACGAAAGTCATTTAACTCTGGTTAAATATGTTGTTGTTGACAGTTTGTGAAATTAAACACGAAAAGTTTAACGATTTTAATTGGCCTTTAGACTTTCCAGGATTTCACATTTTTCCTAATTACAATTTTAACTATGTTTACTTCACTTTCATTTAATTAACTTTTTCAGCAAGCTTTTGCTTTTAAATGTTGTAGATGAAGAAGAAACACAAGTTTAACAAAATAAAAAATATTTTCTCTCACGTCCGTTCCTCTTTCACTCCTTCTATAAAAACTACTTAAACTAAACACGATCTCTTCTTCAATGATTGTTTAGCCACTCAATAAACCTTAATTAAATCATTAATTAACTTCCTCACCTCCCCCATCCCTCCTTCAATTTTAATTTAAACTTCACTCTAGTTCTATGCCATTTTTTTAAAATCTTGCTAATTAAGCTTTATCTAATTCTAGTTAACTAACTCACATTTAACTATTTTTTCTACATTTTCCTCTCATCCTCTTCATCATCATCGTGTTTTGGCCATCTTAAAAGAAACCTTGAAAGGCACATCCCTTTTTGTTTGATTTTTGATATGAAGAAGATGAGAGGACCAGATTCTTTATAAAAATGTTGCGTAATGAAAATGAAAGTAAAAAACATATGTGGGGAGCCACTTCTTCTATTTCTAAGGATTGATCAGATGAAGTAAAGATGATTATGATGATGATTATGATGATGGTGAGAATGAGAAGAATTCAATTCATTGAAAGGAAAATCCTTTAGGGCATTTATAAGGAATACAGTCTGAACAAGTGAATGGGAACAAAGTAAACTTGAGCTTTTGACCAAGCCAATTTTTTGCGAATATTTCATACTATGTAGCAGGTTTTTTTGCAATGTAGAAAATGGGAAAGAGGAACAAAGGATGAATGACTATGAATCATAACTATTGGGATTGAGGGATTGATTGCTTCATTCATGTAAAATCAAAGCTAAAAACCAATAATTAGTTGAGGAAGGGAATTATAATGAGTTTAAAACAAGATTTTTGAGTACTTGTTGGGTTTATGATTAGAAAAATCAGTTATTGAGGGGTTAGTTAAGAATGGATGAGGTAGCAACAGCAGAACAATGAGATGATTTATCTCTCTGCAGTGTGGTTAGTATAGTGAGGTTATATTTTACTTTGGGATTTATGCTTGATTTAGATATTTCATTTAAGTTTGGTCAGAAGGACGTTAAAAGCTGATTATATTTATCTGAAATAATAAATACTGCACTTACTTCATAAATGTGTCTCGATATCGTTTTGTATGTTGCAGTTGTAAACTTCCAGGAAAGAGGATTACATTTGGTGTTGACGCACAAATGAAATTTTGCAAATCCAATTCTCATTATGAAGGTCTTCTGGTTATTTATGAGCAGTGTATTAAGCTGCAAATATACCAGGCGTAGGATAATCCTCTGTAATTTATTCTATTAAATTAATTATAATTTGGATTTATTCTTGATTTTATAATGCAAATTCCCAGTGCTGGCAACCCGCTAATTTTTTACATCAAACGGTTTAATTTTAAAAGTTAAATTATACCTTTACAGTTGTAAGCATGTAATTATGTCACTTAATTGCCCAGATATATAACTTTATTTCATGCTATTCATTTTGTTTGTACAAGATGTCGTTTTATAAATATAACATGATATGCAAAATGCCAGGTTTATTTTAAACTTGCTTCCATGGTTCCTTACTAGACTAAACAAATTTGTGTTTTTATGTAATTTAGCGGACATACCCAGATCATTATCTAGTAAAAAAGCTTTTAAGTATTCTCCAAAAACTCTGTCATTCTGTCATCATCCACTTTTGCACGTAATATGTAATTTTACTAACTTTTTTAATCCGGAATGGAACCGCAGAACTCGATTTATGTTTTATTACTATCATTCCAGTTTTAATATTTTTGTTCATCCAACCCACAAGCTCATCATTTCTGTAATCTACTTTTCATGAAGTAAAGCTAACTTGTGTTTAATTTCAATTTCATAACCAGCATTTTGGAAATGAAGAAAAGTATTTATGGATGGAGCACATTACTCACTATTCTACAGTAAAAAGTAAATATTTTTTAAATTTAGTTTTAAACAATTTTGCTTGGCAAACCAGAAAGGTATGATCACGCAAAAATCAGGAAGAAAATTTTTAATGGCTCGTTTGATATTTTGCTATTTTGCTACTCTGCTTACTTGTTTAATCTGACTGTACTTAGCAAGTTGCAAATATTTTTGCAAGGTAGCTAAAGTTGCGTCTATGCATAAGTTACATTTAATAGTTTGTTTCATAGTTTGAGCACAAGTTGTGTTTAATATGTAGAACTTTAAGGTATGCAAAGTTTTCAAGTAAACTAACTGCCTAATATTACTAAATTATATGCAATTAAATAGTCAAAACCACACGCATTTATACATTGTCTAGCTGAAATTTATAGATAAGCTGCGCTTACAGTTTGAGTTTACCAGTAAAAAATATGAAAAATACAAGTAAGGATAATTCTAAAAAATACAATTGAGGCTTGAGCGTTATACACTTTGCAATAAGATAATCTACATGATCTAATTAAAGTATCGTTTTTGGACCTACCAGAATGTACACGTGCCTTTTGCTTCCGCGCTATTTTTCACTATATTGAATAGAGATAAAGACAACTATGAAAATAAAACTTAAATTAAATGACAATGTACAGCTAATTAGTTTTCCTGGTTTATCCTAGTATACGTTGATAATGTAAAATTTAATTTCCTGCTTCGGTTTAAGCTTAAGTTTAATATAAGAAGTGTCCACCCATCTATTAACTTTGTCATTTGAATTTGCATAGGATTGGAATTAGATGACTTGTTGAAACCTGCCACGTGTTTCTGTTTTATCGGGACAATAACCTCACTGAAATTTCAAGTACCTACCTTCTTAGAAAGTTTGGTAAAGTCGGCGGAACTTTTTTTCTCAATCGTTAAGTCCAAGAAGATGCGAGTTGATTTGCAAAATGCAAAAATGAATCCAGTTATATCAAAACGTTTCCCATCATGACTGAAGTGAATTTATGACAATATTTAAGTTTGCAAAGCTCTAACTTATCAATTAGAAAAGAGATATTATTAGATTTTAAATAAATTATAACGCTAGGACATGACTTGCCCACCTGCTGCACAACATTAATTAACTTCAAGCAGAGGGAGCAGCTTCAGAGCAGTTTTTCCAAGCCTCACGTGACAAATATATGATAATAAAAAACTATTAGAGTTATAACAACTGTTTTAATGCAATTAAGCACTAATCAGTCATTTTAATTACTTGAAAATGTCACTGATGGAAGAACGAAGTATTTAATAGATTAAAATCGGTCGTCATTCATTTCCATGTGCAAAAAGTTAGACAGAAGTAGGGGAACGTGAGACTGGACAGGAAGGCTCATGTAAAAGCTTTATCCCGTGTTACGTCTCAAAGTTTAGACTCTTTTAGAATTTAAAGTGTGAGTTAAACTTTGATTTACACGTAAAAATTTGCCGAGATCAGCATCCGTACAAAGGTTATTAACGTTTCAAAAATTAGCTTATTCCTTAGAAAATAATTGTAACAATTTTAAACTGCTTTGCAGTTTTCTTGTTCAATGTAGTCATTTCTAGTGACGATTCAAACTAGAAAATTCAAGATGTAAACCACCATGACTCAGGCATTCTTAACAGTTGTCAAATCGTTTAAGCAAATCAGATTAATGTTAAGTAATTACGCATTTCCGTTTCACGCAGAGTGCATGCAAAGAAAACGTGTTATTTTTTTAGTAGGAAACAAAAATGAAAGTTAAAAAGATTTGTTTATCCAGACAGAAAAACAAAAAAGGACCATGAGTCCCAATCGGAGAGCCGTCTGACCATAAAAAATTCCTTCCAAGAAGTTCAACAAAATTGTTGATGACAAACAAGTTATAAGAAAGAGTATTCACACAAGTTTATTGACAAGCATGTCTTTTTATCTTTTCCTCACTAGATTTCGTATATCATTTCAACATACTCATTCAGTTCAAATACCAAAAACATCGTATTTTCTAGTAAAATCAGAGTGAAACACTGATATGGATAGTTAACGGGTACATATCACTCATAAAATATTACCGTCAATGTCAATATACCGTATTTCTTGTACTTACAGCCCAACTTTCTTATGCTCTTCTACCCTCAGATACGATTTTTAAGGTCTCGGTTTGATTTTCTATTTACCAAACTATATAACAGTTTAATATTTAAAGTTAATAAAAATGGTATTTAAACTAATACTTTAAAAGGCAAGACCAAATCTACTGAGGGCTATAATAGAACAAGTCATAATTGTAAGAATTACGGTAATTCCTTTGTAGTTTCCTTTTCATTCCATTTCAAGACGATGAGTGTACCCTGCATAGAATTTATCAGAGGTTCAGTGCATGCAAACCATGTTTAAGTACATTTAACACGTTAAGTCAATGGCAAGATTTTTCTTTGAACCGAGAAAGTAACAGACATAACCGTAGAATTTATTTTTTACATGAGATGGAATGGGAAAGAGATGGAATGAAAAGGGAAAAGTATTGCGAGAATACTTTGAAATAGGGGAAAAGCTGAGAAGTACACTTCACTTCCAAGTCTAGTCAAAAAGGAGTTAAAAGGAAGGTGAAGTGAGTCGGAATCGATTCATTCGTACTCGAATCTTCTTACGTAACTCACTCAGAGTGCTCCCTTCCTTTACATAATTTTTAATGCTTTTTCAACCTAGTAATTCATCACATATCTACTGCAACTGTATTTAGATCGGTGTTTTTTATACATACGTTGGATTGGGTTTAATTTGGTGTAGTAATAAAATAAAAGAAAATGGGGTAAAAAAATCTTATCAAGTTGTTAAAAGCATGTGAAAAGCATTCGCGAATTAAACCGATATAGTGACTGTGCTTTCTTGATAGTATGACGAGGTGATGACGATATACCTTAATTAATCAACTTGTTAATTATCAGTTGTTCCTTTTAATTGTGATTTAAGTTTTGCAGTAATTATAGCTTGACAAGGTAAAGAATTAAGCCAAGTTGCTATAATATAGTAGGGATACGAGATCGTCGCAGTTTGTAGTTGAACATAAAAAACGTGCTTTTTTATTCTTTTCGGGGAAATCGTTTTTATATGATAGAGCCGTTGTTTTGATTGAATGAGTCAATACTTTTCTTAAAAGTTTTATGTTTCATTGTTTAAGCAGTGGTCGACGGTCGAGCATTTTGCCAGACAGAACTTTTTTCTAGAACATTTTGATTTTGTATACGTGTCACTATTTTAAGGTCTTGACGTTTGTAGCAGTTCTTGAGTTCTTTGATTTTTTTGGATTTGATCTAAACCGGAACGACAATTAGGGCCCGACTATTGATTAAATTCGGAATCAGGATCAGGTATAATTTAAATAATTTCTAATTTGTATATTCTGCTTTTTGTTGCTTGACACCTGCCGCCGGCGTCTTAAGATCGTACAAAGCACTGCTGCCTCCGTGAAAGAAAATTGCGAGAAAGGTCAATGGTCAAAAGAAGCGTCGAATCGCAGCATCGCAAAAACAGTTTGCAAAAAATCTTGCTTTTCAAGCCAAGTCTATTGTTGTGGTTGTGTTGTTGAAGAACGAAAAGTAGTTTTATGGGATTTGCCTACACATGCAAAAGAGTAAGTCGAGATAAAATGTTTCAATACATTTTCCCGTAATTATAACTTCCTGTTTAAAACTAATCCTGGACTTTAACTTGAAATTCAAATTGAGTTGCTTTAAAATTAACATTATCTTAATTAAATAAACATTTAAAAATAAAATTGTTTACTGATCCATATTTATATATTTAGTTTTTGAAGGTTGACACGTGAACCAATTCATTCCTTTTTAATCTTTTGCTTGAAAATAGTTTACTTTAAATAGTAAAGTAGATTGCATGACATGTCTTATCTTTTTTATTGACCTTTTTACAATTTTAAACGGAGATCATTCATTCATTTATCTTGGTTTTATGAGCTCTGTCAAGTAATGAAAGTTTGAATACGCGTTAAAGCCTGTTCAAGGTCGTTTATTGGTTTACTAAATTCGTTTTTAAATGTTTTCTTAAAATATTTTATCTTGTTACATTTTTCAATCATTCTGCCCGTTTTATTCAGTTTTATTAATATTTTGTTGCAATACAGTTACTTAAAATACTTTTAGAGAGACATACAGCTTTTCTGGATTACCTAGTTTCTGTTTTATAACAAAAGTATGTTCTTTGCCCATCTTGACATAATTAAATGTCACTTGGAGCATCTTGGCAATCGCACATGTCAACAAAATCATATGATTTCGTAAGACATTCATTCTTTCTAATTCAAAAAGAGTCTCATAATGACTTTGTAGTAAAACCAGGTGGATAGGACCGGTTTTGAGCTCTCATTTCTGGGCTTCACAAGGAAGGGGTGTGGGTCGCATATTTACAAATGAAAATGTTACGCAAACAAAGCTTTCTGTTCTCTCGTTCATTTAATTTAGCATTGACTTTGACAGAGATCAGACCAGAAGTGAAAAGACTCGTGTAGAATCCTCTTTAATTATACCGCCTTTATTTTGTCAACAATTTTAAATGATAAGGAGTTTAATTAAGATTTACGCCGTATTTATAACGTGGATGTCCTTCTTCCATTTCTTTCTTTTATTTGTCAAAGAGAATGAAAACATTTTTTGCAAGGAAGATATGTAGGATGATTTTTGTAGGAAATACATATATTTTTAGTTAATCATTCTTATCATAAAATCATTTGGCTTATTCATGGATAGTTATATTCTGTTGTTAATCCTACACGAACATGTAATTCTGAGAACGAGCTTTTCTAGATTTAACATTGATTTATTGACAAAGCGCATTTAAACTGCAAAAGATAGGTGATGATAAGCTTGGAGATAAAATGGATAAGATTGGATAAAAACGGCCTAAAACAGACAAGTATATTTTATCGTTAGTTGAACTTAATCTGCAAAAAAGATTTGTTGAGAGAAGGGCAGAATGTCATAGAGAAAAGTCTGGGCATATGTTTTGTATAGACAAAGTTGATAAGGTTGAATGATAAAAGAATAACGTGACATTTGCCAATACCCAATCAAAGAAAGGCTTTGAAATTATTTTAAAATGTTTTAATTCTAATCCGATTATAAAAAATGAATGTTTGCATGGATTTTACGATGTTGTGTTGAAATTAATTATCTCGTGTGTGTCTGGCTCTTTTTATTTCCTTTCACTTCTCCTTTATCTTTGCTCCAGTTCAAGTTCACATTCATAACGAACCAGTCATTTTTTTCTAATTGTATGCTTCCTTAAGTTTTAATAACTTTTAAACTGTTGCTAATCAAGTTTAATAAAAAATAACTTGATTCTGACACAGCGCTTACAAAATGGTCCCTGTGCAAACAAACGGAGCTGTGTCCCCTTCAAAAACGAACGGGGTGTCGGTGTCCGAAAAGAAGACGAAGATTGTCAACAAAATTGACGATGAAGAGTTGGACAAAGCATTTAAGAACTGGATGTCCTGGGATAAGAATCCAAAAACCAGGGTGGAAATCCAACGTTTGATGGACGAAGAGAAGTTGGATGAGCTTCGAAAGTTGCTTTTGAAAAGGCTTTCATTTGGCACGGCCGGGCTACGGGGGAAAATGGGTCCGGGGACATCTCAAATGAATGATTTGGTGATTATTCAAACATCCCAAGGATTGGCAAATTATGTTGCTCAAGTTTGTGGTGGGCAGGGGGATGGGAAGCGCCTTTCTGTTGTGATTGCTTACGATGGAAGACACAACTCCCGAAGATTTGCAGAGCTCACGGCCGCTGCCTTCGTTAATAAAGATTTTAAGGTGTATTTAACCACGAAGGTTTGCCCAACACCGTTTGTGCCGTTTGGGGTGGACCAGCTTGGAGCTCAGGTTGGGGTTATGATCACTGCTTCACATAATCCCAAGGAGGATAATGGATACAAAGTTTATTGGGGGAATGGGGCTCAGGTTTGTTAACAAATTTAAAATTATATTTTACATAATCGGATTAACATTTTTAATTTTCATTTCAGATCATTCCTCCACATGACAAGGGGATTCAAAAGTGTATTATGGAGCATTTAGAACCTGCTCCTAACGCTTGGAACACTGATTTTCTCACTTTGGACACTTCCGACGTGGAAGATCCTCTTCCACTCATTTCCCCAAAGTATTACGAGATCTTAACCGATGACACTTCGTTTATTGGCGAAGGGTTTCCTGTGAAGCTGACTTACACAGCGATGCACGGGGTTGGATACCCGTACGTGATGGAGGCGTTAATCTCAACTGGAGTTAATATCGTAAAACTTTAAAATATGATTTAAAGTAGATTAGTCAAGTTTAATTAAGCTGTATTAATAAAACGAATGTATGGTTGAATTTCATAGGCGGATGTTGTTGTCGTTGAAGAGCAACGTGATCCTGACCCAGAGTTCTCAACTGTGAAGTTTCCTAATCCAGAAGAGGGGAAAAGTGCTCTCAACCTTGCTATAAAGTACGCTGATGCGAATAATTGTCCAATTATTTTGGCAAATGACCCAGATGCTGATCGGTTAGCTGTAGCGGAAAAGCTTCCCAGGTACAAAAATAAAAGAAGTTTGGTGTCTGACAAATATTTAATAAATTATAAAATAACTTGTTTTAGTGGAGAATGGAAGATTTTTAACGGGAATGAGTTGGGAGCATTGTTAGGAAATTGGATGTACCACTGCTTCATGGATCGGTACACGGAGGTGCAGCCAAGCGATTGTTACATGTTGGCTAGCACAGTCTCCTCAAAATTCCTCAAGACCATGGCTGAACACGAGGGATTTAATTTCATTGTAAGAAATAAATCTGATACGATCTTTTAAATTATTAGATTAATTAATTAGTTCGGTGGTTGTTTATTTAGGAAACTCTAACTGGGTTCAAGTGGATGGGAAACCGAGCTCATGAACTAATTAAGGAAGGGAAACACGTAATTTTTGCTTTTGAAGAGGCCATTGGCTTCATGACCGGCGCTGCCGTTCTTGACAAAGACGGGGTCTCTGCCGCAGCTCATGTTGCGCAAATGGCTGGCTACCTTTATCAAAAAGGTTTCACTTTGGAAGAGCAGTTGACCTTGTTGTACCAGCGGTTAGTGGAATAAAAAAACTCAAACATTCGTTTTTTATAATCAGATTAAAATATTTAAGTCACTAATGCATACTTGTTTGTTCTCCTTAGGTATGGACATCATGTCAGTCACAATTCGTATTATATTTGCCATGAGCCAGCGGTGATTAACAAAGTGTTTGAAAACATTCGCAACTTTTCTGGAACTAATGGCACTGCCGGGGTAAGCATATTTAAATCCTATTATTTTATACTTTAAGAACTCATAATTTTAAATAATTACAATTTGTGTACAGTATCCAATCGGCCTGTTGGACAACAAGATCCAGGTAACTGCAGTTCGCGACTTGACTACCGGCTATGATTCCGAAGAGTCCGACAAGAAAGCTAAACTGCCCGTGTCTAAAAGTTCGCACATGATCACTTTCAAGTTTGACAACGGACTTGTTCTAACGCTGAGAACTAGCGGCACAGAGCCCAAGGTCAAATATTATTCTGAGCTTCGAGCCGAGCCAGGCAAAGGGTAAGAAAAGTTTAAAAAATAAGTACGTAATTTTCAAACTAGTTTGTTTACTTATAATTTAATATTTTAGGGATCGGGAAGGACTTCAAAATAAATTGGATAGTTTGATCAAAGTGATGGTTAAAGAATGGTTGTTACCTGAGAAGTGGGGATTAATTCCCAGATCTGATTAATTATTATCTATCCATTCAGTTTGTCGTGTCTTTGTTAAGTATCATTTAACATTATGCAGCTGCTCGTTTTATTTTCTTAAACTATTTTAAATTAATCCTTAGTTACTTTCAATTTCTTGTGAAAAAAACATCGATCAAAGAAGAACCGAATCTTGTTATTATGCAGTGTCTTAAATTAATTACTAATTGATGATTATTTCAACGATTTTTTGTTGTGAACGAACCCAGCAGCTTATATGATTTTCTTGGAATGTTTTCTTTTTAAAAAGTTATAAGATGGATGAAAAAGAAGGACAAAAATGATCTTTAAAAAAATGGTGTCCAATTTTCTTAACTATCAACAATTATCCTTTCGTAATCAAACAACAACAGCAACAATCTAGTAATCAGCATTGTATACTACCCACACATTGTAATGAAAAACTGTAAATATTTAAAACATTTAATTAGTTTTTAAAACCAAAACTTAACCAAAAACGAGAATAATGAATAGTGAATCATACTTTTTAAAAAACGGAAGACTATTAATGCACGCGAGAGAGAACAATTATTTAAGATGAAACTCAACAAAACAGGAAACCATCTTAGCCATTAATTGTGATTAGAAAGATGAAATCAAGTTATTATTTAAATTACTAATACGCGAGAGTAAGAGAATGAACTGAATTATACGTGAAAACTTTTTAGTTCCTTTTGATTACAATCTTGTCATTTTTTGTACAAAAAGAAAACAAAAATAGTAAACTTTAATGTAGTTTTAATTAACTATTGTGCTGCTGAATTCTTTTTAAATTTTAGACCGAAATTCGTAACTGAATTTGTTTTACATGCTTTTACATACTTGCAGTAGTTTTATTTATAAAATTACGTAATTTTTTGACATATGCAGACTTTTAAAAACGTTTAAAATATATTTTCGTAAAATGATTCTTAAAATTTTGTTAAATGATAAAAATAAACAATCTTTTCGCGCATTTCGTTTCTTCCATTTAACCATTCCACCTTTTCATTCAAATGACTTTATACTTTTTTAAATTTTAAACGCAGCACAATAGTTAAACGTAAAATATGACATTCTAGGCCTTAAAAATATATCAACAATGCACATTCTCGTTTTCTTATTCTTTTTCCTTAAAGAAGTTTGCGATTTTAAGAAGTTCTTGTTTTTAACTGTGGAAATATTATGTTTTTAATAATAGCCAAACCAAACAAGGAACTGACTTAAATGTATTATTAAAAAGGAAAACTATTGTTAAAATAAGTTTCTTGAATATTATGCAACATCAACAAAAAACATAGATGAACTATTTTGTGAAAAGATGTAAGGAAAAATGTAGTGAGAATAAAAGTTGAATAAAAATGTCAAAAAAAGCTTTCGGTTTTTCATTTTTAGGCTTTTTATTCGATATTTGCTTTAAGCTTACATAGCGCGCTTTCCACACGTCATATTTCTGTCCTTATATGTAGTTACTATTTTTAACAATTTTCAACAAAGTGGCTTATCTTTTGTATTTAACCCTTAATCTGAATACGGTTACGTCACAAACGTATATTTAATTTTAAAATGTTTGAGTAAATGTACTTAACTTTACTACAGAGAGTTCTCAGTTTGTTTTAAACCAATTTGGTTTTAGCTGGTTAAAATACAGTGGGCCTTCTTTGCACTTAAAGTTAACTCATAATTTGCATTGTTTAATTTATTTATTACTACAAGAATCATACAATGCGAACATAATATCAAATAACGGCGCTTTAAATTATTTTATATTAAAATATTTGGGTCATTGTGGTTCATTTTTTGATAAATATCTGTACAGTATTTAACGTGAATTTGACAATTTATCATATGCTGGCTAGTTTAAAGAGAAATTACACATTTTCGTGCTCTACACTTGTTTATGAGATTTTTCAAAGTATTTTTTCTTAAAATGTAATATATACATTTTGTAGTTTAAGAATTGTTTTAATTATTAATAATTTAGATATATTAATTGAAATTAAATAACCGAGATTTCCTCGTCATCCCTTTCATTGCCACTAGACAAGTCGGTGGGGAAGTCGATTGGGGACGTACTGGGACTCCTGTAATGAACGGAATGATGATGAAGATGATGGGAATGTAGATTATGTTGATGATGGTGGAGATGATGATGAAGAAGATTTTGTTGCTGTTGTTGAATAGAATAAGGAGACAAGGGCGCAGCGGGAGAGGAGCTACACGAGTCCCCAGACTGTCCCATTTCCTCCATCATCATCATCATTGCCATGTCCGTCTTGTTTCCTCCGTTGTTTCCGCTCTCTTTTTGACCAGTGGGACGGCCACCCCGTCCACCGTTACTACTACTCCCTGTTGATTTCGTCGTGGAGGAGGAGGTGTTCGACGACGAAGATAATGAGCCTGTTGTTGTTGGAGGGAATCCACTTGTTGTGGTCGTTGAAGACGAAGTTGCTCCACCAGGTCCACCTGGAATCCCCAATGGAGAATTCAACGGGGAAACGTCAGACAAATCTATTTTAGGTTTGTCACTCTCCGCATCGCTTAAATCCGGATGGGGATTGTTTTTGTTGGGAAGAGTCTGCTCCCGGGAGCCACCATTCGCAAGGAGCTCCCGCTCCTTTGAGTTTCTCCATTTCATTCGACGATTTTGAAACCAGATTTTTACCTGGAAATCAAAAAACGAAAATCATATTTTAAAAAACGAAAGGATTGCAATTCCCAATTTATTTTACTGCGTGTAAAACGAAAATTCCTTCATAAAAATCCATTTTTATACACTTTTTAAAACTTTGTTTAACCATTTTTTATTTTATTATTCTCCAAACAATAACTCAAAGACTTTTTATTTCCTACAATTTGTAGGAGAATTGAAAACCTCATTTTTCCAGTTCACTTCCAATCCAAAATGATTTTTTATCGGAACAAGTTTGATGATGGTGATATAATCCACCATGAAAATTTGTTCAACGAGGTGAAAGCCTACTTACACACAGCCATAAATACACACGGCTACATCCATTACACCCTCCTTCTCTCTTCTCTCTCATATCACATTATTTTCCAAAGATTTCAATCCACAAAATCCATTTCATATCAACTTCCAAACAACAAAACTCTCTTGAAAAGGTATAAAATCAGTTTAGCTCTTTCTCTCTCAGCGGTCGGCATACGTTCCAATTCAATCCATTTCCATTTTATTCGCTTCTTCTGAAAGTGAAAACAGATTGCCCCGCCGCCGTCAACAATCTTGATGATAATCGAGAGAGGGAGAAAGCTATCGTGAAATCGTGTGTGATGCTTATCGTCCTCATTCCCTTCATCATTTGGCTTTTCCCGTCATCATTCTTATCGTCATAGCAAATCCAATATCATTTTATTTCCCCTTCTTTCTCTCCTCCTCTTTCACTTGTAAACCGCCGAGAGAGAAACTATATCATACTCAGAAAATATCCCTTTTTCCATAGTTGAATGCCTGTCAAATGCATGTGACTGCTCCGATCTCTCTCCTTTCTCGCTCCCTTTCACTTTCCCTTCTCTATGTAAAATCGTCTCTTTTTCTCCGCTTTTATTTTCATTTCTAGACAACGACAAAAGTTATTACTGGCATTATTTGTCCTTTTAAATGTATGGCTTTCATTTTTTTAAAAAAAGGTTAAATCTATGTGGTTTTTCGTTTTACTGCTTCACTTACTTCCAAAAGGCATTTGACAATTTTGACTTGTAAATTAAAAGCTAAAGATTTCACTTTGAAATGTACTCAATCGGTTAATACCCGTAAGTTGTTAAGATATCATAAAAGAAAACTGCATAATATTATTGTGATTATTTTTCTTCTTATCAATCATACAACTTCAATTGCAATGTTTAAAAAATAGGTTTTCGCTAATAGCTTTAATAATGCAGACTAGCACTTTTATATTAATACAAAACCATCTCTAAAAGATCCCAAAATGTAGACTTTTTTAATTTTTAACGGCTGCTGCTCTTCCAGTCTTTCATTACAAGAAAGTATGATGTGCTCCATATGGCTCACTTATTTATTATTATGCTCAATCCAGTTCATCCATCCATCCATCCATCTATCAATCTTGTGCAGAGATCTAAACGCTCGAGAGCAGCAGCAGCCGTTACTATTTTTATTTGCCCCGTCAACAGCCCCGTCACTTTTCATCATTCACAACAACAACAAAAATTTATTACATAAAATAATTCATAACTTATAAAATTCTCAGAGAAAAAACAAAATCCCTGGAAAATAAAATCAGCGAAGGAGAGTAAGCCAAAAATGAAAGTCAGATTCACATTGACTGACTTTTAACGGGATTGAAGTGAAAGTGAAGGCAAAAAATGTTTGAATGTCGCAGCCAATATGAATTTACTAAGCAGTTGACTTGACTCACAGTAAGATCGGCATACTAGAAAATATACCCGAAAATATAAACCTATTTTCCACTCGAATAAAAACTGGAATGACGTACACACATACATGATAATGAAATTGTATATATAGACGGTAATAATAATAAAGAAGAATTATTTTTCCTTATGATCCTCATTGCATGGAGTACATGAAGAGAAATAAGTGGGAAAAGTTTTTCTCTTTTTAACAATGCAATTGAGCCATGTAATAAAAATGTTTGCTTTTTATTTGCAGTGGCGGTAGCGGCTGGAGAAACAAAATGAGCTCTGGAGTAGAGAGGGAAAGAATATGTGAGTAGTGAAGTGAGTGGAAAAGTCGCATCTGCAACTGACACGAACGAGGAAAATCGGCTTTTTTTCTTCATTTACAGGGAAGAGGGCGACGGGAGCGGCACGCACGGAAACGTATTGTTGAGCCGCCACAACCACCGCGAGATGAGGATAAACCGGAGCAGCACATTACACACAAATCCCAGCCTGCCATAATCGCTGTAATCGTAACGATTTCGACATACCCGATCGCTGTACTTTCACAGCGATACACCGGCGACTTCGTCTTTAAATCGTTGTGAATGAACAGCTATATGTCCGCCTAATCTACGTCGATTCACAACGATATTTGCACGATAGCTTTCAGAGCGAATTAGGCTCGAAATCGTAGCTATA